>JAODUO010001830.1:0-59440 GCA_025642075.2 Ridgeia piscesae
ACCGGCTAGACGACCACGTCTCTTGATAGTGTATGAACGGTATTGGAAAGGACTGAGATCACGCCTTGATAGTGCATATACGGTATTGGGTTACGGACTAGACGATCACGTCTCTTGGGGGTGTTTTAAAATTTTAGCACCGACAGACGAACACATTCTTCAAATGTATGTACATATTGGGGCAGGAAAGACGGCCACGTTCTTGGTAGTGATGTAGGTATTAACCGGGCCACGACCACGTCTCTGGGAGTGATGAACATTGGAACAGGACTAGACACCACGTCTCTTATTGTATATACGGTATTGGATTACGGACTAGACGATCACGTCTCTTAGTAGTGTGTGTACGGAATTGGAGCACCGACTAGACGACCACATCACTTCGAAGTGTATGTACGGTGTTGGACCAGGAATAGACGGCCACGTCTCTTGGTAGTGTATGTACGGTATTGGAGCACCGGCTAGACGACCACATCTCTTGGTATTGTAAGAACGGTATTGGATTACGGACTAGACGACCACGTCTCTTGGTAGTGTGTGTACGGAATTGGAGCAAGGACTAGACGATCACGTTTCTTGGTAGTGTGTGAACGGTATTGGGGAAACGACTAGACTACCACGTTTCTTGGTAGTGTATGTACGGTACTGGGGCACGGACTAAACGACCACGTCTATCGGTTGTGTATGTACGGTATTGGGGTACGAACTAGCCGAACTCATCTCTTGGTAGTGTATGTACGGTGTTGGGGTACGGACTAGACGACCACGACACTTGGTCGTGTATATACGTTATTGGAGTACGGACTAGACGAACACGTCTCTTGGTAGTGTATGTACCGTATTGTGGTACGGACTAGTCAACCTCGTCTCTTGGTAGAGTTTTTACGGTATTGGTGTACGGACAAGACGACCACGTGTCTTGGTAGAGTATTTACGGTATTGGTGTACGGAATAGACGACCACGTCTCTTGGTAGTGTATGTACGGTACTGGGGTACGGACTAGACGACAACGTCTCTTGGTAGTGAATGTACGGTACTGGGGAACGGACTAGACGTCCACGTCTCTTGGTAGTGTATTTACGGTATTGGTGAACCGACAAGACGACCACGACCCTTGGTGGTGTATGAATGGTATTGGGTACGGACTAGACGACCACGTCTCTTGGTATTGTTTGTACGGTATTGGGGAACGGACTAGACGATCACGTCTGTTGGTGGTGTATGAACGGTATTGGGTACGGACTAGACGATCACGTCTCTTGGTAGTGTATGTACTGTATTGGGGCACGGAGTAGAAGACCACATGTCTCGGTAGTGTATGTACCGTATTGGAGTACAGACTAGACGACCACGTCTCTTGATAGTGTATGTACGGTACTGGGGTGCGAACTAGACGACAACGTCTCTTGGTAGTGAATGTACGGTACTGGGGTACGGACTAGACGTCCATGTCTCTTGGTAGTGTATTTACGGTATTAGTGAACGGACAAGACGACCACGACCCTTGGTGGTGTATGAATGGTATTGGGGTACGGACTAGAAGACCACGTCTCTTGGTATTGTACCTACGGTATTGGAGCACGGACTAGACGAACACGTCTCTTGGTAGTGCATGTACGGCATTGGAGCAAGGATTAGACGACCACGTCTCTTGGTAGTGTATGTACGGTATTGGAGTACGGACTAGACGACCACGTCTCTTGGTGGTGTATGAACGGTATTGGGGTACGAACTAGACGATCACGTCTCTTGGTAGTGTTTGTACTGTATTGGGTCACGGAGTAGAAGACCACATGTCTCTGTAGTGTATGTACGGTATTGGAGTACGGACTAGATGACCACGTCACTTGGTAGCGTATTTACCGTATTGGGGTACGGACTAGATGACCACGTCTCTTGGTAGTGTTTGTACGACATTGGAACAAGGACTAGTTGAACACGTCTCTTGGTAGTGTTTGTATTGTGTTGGTGTACGGACTAGACGATCACGACTCTTGGTAGTGTATGAACGGCATTGGGGTACGGACTAGACGACCACGTCTCTTGGTATTGTACCTACGGTATTGGAGCACGGACTAGACGAACACGTCTCTTGGTAGTGTATGTACTGCATTGGAGCAAGGATTAGACGACCACGTCTCTTGGTAGTGTATGTACGGTATTGGAGCAAGGACTAGACGACCACGTCTCTTGGTAGTGTGTGAACGGTATTGGGGAAACGACTAGACTACCACGTTTCTTGGTAGTGTATGTACGGTATTGGGGCACGGACTAGACGACCACGTCTATCGGTTGTGTATGTACGGTATTGGGGTACGAACTAGACGAACTCATCTCTTGGTAGTGTATGTACGGTGTTGGGGTACGGACGAGACGACCACGACACTTGGTCGTGTATATACGTTATTGGAGTACGGACTAGCGACCACGTCTCTTGGTGGTGTATGTACCGTATTGGGGTACGGACTAGACAACCTCGTCTCTTGGTAGAGTTTTTACGGTATTGGTGTACGGACAAGACGACCACGTATCTTCGTAGAGTATTTACGGTATTGGTGTACGGACTAGACGACCACGTCTCTTGGTAATGTATGTACGGTACTGGGGTACGGACTAGACGACAACGTCTCTTGGTAGTGAATGTACGGTACTGGGGTACGGACTAGACGTCCACGTCTCTTGGTAGTGTATGTACGGTATTGGGGAACGGACTAGACGATCACGTCTCTTGGTAGTGTGTGTACTGTATTGGGGCACGGAGTAGAAGACCACATGTCTTGGTAGTGTATGTCACGGGGCTGTAATCACTGATTGCTCTCCATGGGGTATCATCAGGCTAGGGTCGGATTACAGTGGCGCACAAAATACTAACAACATTTAATAAAAATAAACACATCTAAACTCGCCCAAATTCTGTACAAATTACATTCACCACAATTAACGCGATATGTATTAAATTAGTTTTGCATACGTTCATATTTGTAAAGGATATACAAAGTTAGATTTACTGCCAAACCCTTGCTGCTTAAGTCTTAACGACATGGCCTATCTTGGGCCGATCTCGGTCTGATGTCGGCTGCATAGGTTCTTATATATACTGCTAGTATCGCCAACATCGGACCGATATCGGCCCGATGTCGGCTGCATATAGGTGCGTACAGCCAGTATAGCCAACATCGGACCGATATCGGCCCGACATAGGATAAATTACCGAGATGCAACCGATATCGGGCCAATGTGGGTGGCTATGTGGGTACGCATATAAGGTAAACGGAAATATGCCCAGCTCATGTGTTACTCCGGCATACATAAATACACTAAAACAGTAGGTCTAGGTTTGCGAAAAACAGCCTGGTAAGAATAGCTCCTAAGATAATTAAGAGATCTAGCTTATAAGAGGAAATGGATGAAAGAATAAATGAGAGATTAAAAACTGGCACAAATAGCAGATGCCCATAAAGTAGAAATGAAACGGAAGCGAGGAAGACCGAAATGCGATTAAAGTTGACCTAGACTAGAGAGAGTGGGAGAAGAATGGAAAAGATGACCGATAGAAGGAATTGGAGATTGCTGACAGTGAACCTAATAAGAAAAAAGTGAGAGGGAGAAAAAAGAAAATGGAAAAGGAATTCACAGATTTACTTTCTTGAATATGAATGTCATGCCACTGGAATGCGCTTTGGCTCAATGCAAAAATACGACGCACCAAAGAGTACCCTTTAAAAGCAGCATTGTGCAGGTTGTCTGAATTTCTGTGAGCACATATGTATTGTGGAGTGATTAGAAATGATGTTTTCGTGCAGCGTGGCATCAGAGCTGTCAAATTACGACAGCTGTCAGTCGGTGCATTTCTGTGTATTAATACAGTTGTCATTTTGCTTGGTGATGTAATCAGGGGCATTCCGTGGGTGGTTCAAGCAGAAATGGAGGGTATAAGGTTTGAAAGAAGTTTGTGGGAGCCTGAAGTATTAAAAGTTCACGAATATTTCACAGAACGTCTGCCTGCGGATGGTAAATATGCTGTGAAATTGTCAATAACAGAGCTCATCAAGATTAGTAGGAAATGAAGGAAACGTTATAATGGTCGCCTATGGAAAATGCAAATGTGGTCTGACTCCATCTCTTATACAGGCACGTGTGATCTCGGTACCCGGTGATCTCGGCCTTTCGCGATCTCGGCTTAAGTGATCTCGGTCTGTTTCGGTGACTTCGGCCAGTGATCTCGGCTTATGCGGCAGTGATCTCGGCCTGTGCGGTAGTGATCTCGGCGTGTTTCCTGTGACCTCGGCCAGTGATCTCGGCCTATGCGCCAGTGATTTCGGCCTGTGGGGCAGTGATCTCGGCCTGTATTCGGTGAACTCGGCCAGTGACCCCGGCCTATGAGGCAGTAATATCGGTCTATGAGGCAGTGATCTCGGCCTGTGCGGTAGTGATATTGGCCTATATTCATATGATGTTACCCAGCATTTTTGTTCAACATACAACTAAGTACCGTAAATTCTATGCAGTGTATGACATTGCATGGTTGATAAGACTTGTTTTCATCAGCGGTCTCTGTTTTATCACGGTTTTTATTTTGTATAGCAGCGACGGACCAGCTGGTCGGGTGCCACATACGACTCTCAATCCACGTGTCTTGGATATAGGACACTAAGCATAATAACGTAATTATATATACGGTCCATACATACCAGGATAACATTATTCGGAAATGCTCTATACCAAACACATTCTTCATCTGTTAATTTTAGCATTATATTCAATTTTGGCTTTCATTAGTGTTAAATTAGTCCAAAAATAGGAGCACAAATATATAATACAATATAATAACTTCTTTTTAATAAGAAATCCCACTGCAACTACATATTGTGACAATACGACGTACCTAACTCTTGCAGTTGCGGTGTTCTTGCCTTTGTCCAAAATCATTTACTTTGAAAATAATGCATGCTAATTTGCTGTCTCTTGTAGGAGATTTATGTTAAAACATTTAGTCATTGTGTATCTCATAAGACATGTACGCTAATCTGAGGCAGATTTGACACGCCAGATCTGCTCAGCTCCTCTTTAGTTATGGCATCGGAAGATTTCTTTTGTAGTTACTCGCCAGCATCAAAAGCAGGCATTTCTCACCCAAGTGTAGTGATTTGAGTAAATTAAAGCTTTCTGCGGTCGAGCCCAACGCCTCATCTCACATGTGCTCATTACGTGATGATTACGTTGTTTAAAGTAACGGCTGTAAAACTATATACAACGCAACAACAACAAAGGTGTTAACTCAAATGCCGTACGTTATTTCCATGCGTCGTAACAAATCAAAGAAAAAACATTAAACAAAGAATCTGCTCTATCACGCAGTGCACGAGTAGACAGCCGATTACTGCCCAGATAGCATGCAGACGTTACATTAACGTTTGCATTTGGTTAGAACCGTTTGATTTGGGTTATGGTTAAATCTCTAACGTTCCCGAAACGTTAGTTTTCGGTTGTTTTTGTTTGGTTAGAAAGTAAACGTAGATCTACGTTAAATAAACGAGCAAAATAACGCCAAAAAAAAACGTTCACATGTAAACGTTAAACCAACGTTTCTGCTAACGTTAAATGAACGTTAGATTAACGTTAGCATGCTGTCTGGGTGTGACTTGCCTCAAAACGTTCACAAATCAAAGAAACAACACGAAAAGATGTGCTCAATATAGCAAAGCAAGTCGATTATGTTCGCACCTCCCAATGGATACAAATCAAATTTAATATAAACTATTGTGAAACAAATTACCACGCTATCTACCCTTTATCGTTATTGTGTATTGCATTAATAACTTTATTATTAGGAAATAAATAAGAATTACCTCACAAATGATTGTTACAGTGTCTTTATTGCATTGCATTAAGTTTACAGTTGATTATATAATTTTAAGTGTCGTTTCTTCTAATAGTTCACCATTTTGCGTGATGGATGCAATTTTCCTGCTTGGAACTCGCTATAGGACACCCGCGCGCGCGTGCACTTACGTTCGAGCATGCGTGTTTGTGTGGGTGCGTGCGTGTGTATGCGTGCGTTCCTGTATGTTTCAAACGAGGAAGATATCATACATGTTTTCTGTTTACGATTATAATTTATTTTGTAATTGAGATGCCTCAGAGTTCTGGAATATTATCAAATCTACGCTGCATGCAATGATTATAAATATAATACAAATACAAATAAATATAAACAATAAGAAAAGGAATTGCGAAATAATTAAATTACCACGCATTCTACCCTTTTTATTAATGTGTATTGCATTAATAACTCAGTTGCGTAGTTATAATTCCAAAAAATAAACAACGTAAAACTGGATTCCTAGAAGAAAACTGTAAAACATAATCCATTTAAACAGATTGGTTGAATGCTCAAAACTTGTTGAATTATGAATAGACAAGATATAAGAACGAGATCGCTGCAGATCGTCACAACATTTTTATTGCACTGCAGGTTCAATAAGTTCAATGATAACACTTGGAGATTTATCAGTAGACAAGAAATCAGAACGAAATAACGACTGATCGTCATATAGCTTCTTTATTGCATTGCATTGCATATTTTTGCAACATGATAGATATGCTGTACCATAATATCACTTCAATATATTGGTGAGCATCACTTCCTGTACGGGCTAAGGTCACTGGCTATACAGGCCGAGATCAATGTCGCACAGGCCGAGATCACTGTCGCACAGGCCGAGATCACTGCTGTACAGGCCGAGATCACTGCTGTACAGGCCGAGATCACTGGCCGAGTTCATCGAGGCAGGCCGAGATCACTTAGGCCGAGATTGCGAAAGGCCGAGATCACTATGAAGCGTTAACATTACCCACGATGCACTGCGGCAGCGGAACTCCGAACTGGCTTATGCGGCGTCTTTTATTTTCGCAACCATGTTTAAACCCTTTCAGCAGTTCGACTGTAAGAAGTCTGGCGGTATCTCGTTTGGGATGAAACCGATGTGTGACACATGCAAGACTACAGAGACAACAATGTGGCGGAAAAGCGCAGATGGCGAAGTGCTGTGTAATTCGTGCGGACTGAATAGCGGAAAAGTTCCGGATGACTCGAATGACAACTCTAGCTCGAACTACGGAACTGGCAAAGGTGTTAACGGCGTTGGCAGCCAGTTTGTTGGCCGAGTTCGCAAAAGTGCTCGACTAAAGCCGTCCAAGTATAAGTTACAAAATACGACGAAAACGCTAGCGACTAAGGGCAAGAACAGACGGGTTATATTCAAGAAAAACGTACGTATCAGTGACAGTATACTGCTGGTGTGGACCATAGCCAAGGCTATGGTCATGGATGGTGGTGAGATCAGACGGATTTGCAGGTACTTTTGCAGTTTAGGCCCGCACCTCGAGAAAAAAAAACATCAAAATGATCGCCTAAAGTGACCAAACTGCATATGCACTTGTCACGTGATCAAAAAAATAATAGTTAATGCCTGAAATCGATCAATATGTGTAAGTAAATAACGCGCTTTCCTCGTCGAGTCACTACTGCCACAGTGAACTCCGTCATGTGGCGCCACCATCTTGCTGCTGCCGTTAAAAGTGGGGAGCGGTGGTCGCGCGGTAGAGCGCCGGACTGTCAATCGAGGGGACGGTGGTTCAATCCCACATACCGCCGTTTCGAAACTTAGGCAATTTCTTCACCCCACATTTGCTTGTGTCTTTCGGAAGAGACACTAAAAACCGGTGGTCCCTTCTGTCTGGTGTCTATGCCAGGGGAAGTAAAAGATCCCACACAGGGGGTAAATGTGTAACCTGTAGTGAACTCACAAATTCTAGAGAAGAACAACTCCTGCGTTAGCCCAAGTTTGGTGAAAATGCTACACTCAACCATTAGCACTGAAATTATAACATTACGCTCATCTAAAATGTCAATAATTAGTGGCCCTATATAGCCCTATTTTCTGTTACCTTCTTGGTTTGCTCAATTGCTGTTATTTGTTTAAGCCTTAGTCTCATGTATTATGACAATAACATTTCTGAGTCTGTTCTGCATTTTTCAAGACATGCTTCTACACTGAGGTAGTGATTTTTGTGTAACGCGAGTCACAAAATTATAGATTTTTTATTTTATACAGCAGCCTTTGGTAGTCTGAGACTGTCCATTATAAATCTCCTCCTTCTTTTTATAGCTTATTAAATGATACAAACTATATCCATATCTAGTGAATCTATACTGTGATATTGGACACTGAATATGTGTAACGCGAGTCACATGTAACGCGAGTCACGAAAAATAAGGTATTGTAACGCGAGTCACAATGCATTTGTTAGATTTTTCTTACTTCTTCTAAGACACATATCAATTTGTTGCAAAAGCATAATATAGACTGCAGTATTAATGTTTTCATTAATGATAATTCTGCCATGAAAATAAATTTGTTTACTAATATATCCCATAAGTCTTTAATGGTCCAGTTTATTATTAAATCACATGCTTCTTTAAAAACAAAAGATTTTGAATCTGATTTCATCTATCACCAGTGAATCTCTTTTACAACATTATTGAATAATAAGAAATTACTTATGTTCATAAAAAATAAATAAATTACAAACAAAAGGGTTCAAATTGACTAGTTAGCTATGTACATTATCCCCACACATGGACATGTGCTGAATGCATGCCAGACTCACGTATACACGATCTTTCTACTATTCAGATAAATGTGTTCATGTTTAATTTCCATTAAGTTTTTACATATTAAAATATTTAGCTTTGTTTTGCTAGATAGCAGTCAGTGTAGGAATTATTTAGTAAGACACCTGTATACCTAGGTAGGTCCGTAGGTGAAAATATCAGCATGAATTAATGACAGATGTTAAATTGGTGATGACAATTTTTCATAAGAAGTTTAAGATAATAATTGCTGCTCTTAAATAAAAACAACATTCAGAATTAGTTGTTGTATGTTTATTGATAAACATTTGACATATTCACTGGAACCGAGTTCAGGTTCTTTCTCGACATTCACAGCCGCTGAAAGACAGTGAAAGAGACTTCTGAAGCTCTGTACTCAAGGTAAATATAAAGATTACTGCAAACATCAGAATGAAATGAGTACAAAGAGCCATGATGCAAAGAAGGCAAGGGAACATAACCTGCTTTTGTCTGAACAAAAGAGTCAGAGGCAAGAGAATGTGAGCAATCGAATAGCCAAATGTCGAGCCCGGAAAAAGGCAAGAGTAAATAACAATGCCAGTTGGCAAAAGCAACAACAAAAACAAAGAGACTGTTTTGGATCTGTCACTCCCACCAACTCTGAAAGGGAGGAAAGCTGTTATGCGAAAACTGTACAGCACAGTTCAAATTGAGGTATCACCTGATCAAAAACAATCTTATCTATGACAAAGCCAGATGAACACAAAGGTGCGATTCCTGTGGTCCACATTGAAGCAGTCACGTTGTTCTATGCTAGCAATAACAACATGTTTATTTAGTTTTTATAATAACACTTGCATGTAAGTGGTCTTTCAAAATAATTGTAAAGGCAACTTTTATGAAAAACAATCACCTTGTGTATTTCTTTTAAAACTATGAAATCTTTCTGGAATTAAAACACCAAGTTCAAGTATGCATTACTTCCTTTAAAATTATACAATATTTAGAAGGTTAATGTCTTTTTTAAATGTAATATTGTGACTGAAACATTGATTTCCCTCAAGCTAAAATATGCGTAATGACTTATCTGTGATAATGGATTTCATGTAACGCGAGTCACAGTAATACGAGTCACGCTGATTATCTAATATATTTGTATGTTATTGATAACATTTCAAATCACTAATGCCATTTTTTGAAACCTTATTTATTTGTGTTTCACACAAGGGTATTCATTGGTTGCTATTATTTATACTTTGAGGAGAAACTTGTCATGTATCAAGTGACGTTTTTTGGATTTTCCGTTTGCTGTAACGCGAGTCACGCTAAGATTAGATTCAAATAAAAATCATACTATGTAATCAATTTTTTATTTGTTGGCATCATTTAATACCTTATACCTTTAAGTTCCTCTATGCATAAGTTGAACTTTTAAAATACATTATTATAAGAGATATGTCAAAATAGTGTTCATGGAATGGTCAAAATATGTAACGCGAGATGTTGAAATGCCCATGTGGTCAGATCAATTTTTTTTATATCGTGATCAATTGAAGATATGAGCACATAGTTATGAACTTTTATTAAGTATTTTACACTTCCAGGAAATAATCATCAGGGCTCGACATTGGCAATGGCCCGACGCGTGTTTTAAAGTTGTCGGGTCACCGGTTTTTAAATTCTACTGGCCCAGTGGGCCAGCGGTTTCAATCCCCTACTGACCAACGTCGATGTTTCCGTAACCCAACCCTTCCAGAAATAATCATTAAAAAAACAGTTGAATTGTTCAAATGTTTAAAACGATATATATTTAAATATTATTAGTGTATATATTATGGGAGTACCCGGTACATGCATAATGTATTACAATATGTCATACTATAAACGTTGGCTGATTAATAATTGCTTGATGTGTAGCAATTTCCTTTTGGGAAAAGAACCGTTTTTATTGGGGTTTTTTCACGGCTATCAATCACCGTGGTCGGGTTATTTTTTTGCGGTTGTAGATCATTTTGGTCGAGTTCATGTAACTGCTTATACTGGATAAACTCCTCGGATATCCTTGATGATGTTTTCGAAGGGATCCTCTCCGAATTTCAGCCACCACATGAATTCAATGGCTTAGGTGTCGATCATGCCTCTGGCCGTCTTATTGCAGCATTTAACTGTCATCCACATATTTTCGACTGTGTTGGTGTGGGCTCCGGTTACCGTCAGGTGTCGATAACCGATGTTTCCGATGGTGTTATATGCAGCCCTAAGGTCTGAGACTACAGTCGTTCCAGGCCGGATGAACTGCTGAACGATTGGTAGAAGAGTGGCAGCGTTCCTCTGTGGAACAGCAACCAGGAACCTTTACTTGGTGGTGGTGTCGATGCAACAAAAAGTATGTAATTATTGTATACATGTATATTAACATTCTTACATACTAAAATAATAATCTAAAACTGTTCATGGCTAATGATTACCAAACTCGCAGTAACATAATATTATCGGTTTGAGCTCTTTAACAAAGTGTAAAATAATTAATAACAGTTCATAATTATGTGCTCATATCTTCAACTGACGACGGTATTAAAACAAATTGTGGTCTGACCCCACGGTTTAACGGCAGCAAGATGGTGGCGCCACCTGGTGGAGTTCACTGGGGCAGTAGTGACTCGACGAGGAAAGCGCGTTTTTTAGTTACGCATTTTGATCGATTTCAGTCATTAATTATTATTTTTGGATGACAAGTTACAGAGATGGAGTAATCGTACTCGAGTACGAGTACTTTTTGAGTACTCGTACTCGAGTATGAAGGAAAGTAATCATACTTGTACTCACGATTACTTCTCACAATTAATTTTTTTTCATTTTTTTGTCTCTGCATCCATCTGCCTTCCGAGCATTGACACGGAATGTGGAATCCCATTATTAGATCTGTTTGCAATGAGGTGGAATCACAAACTTCCACTATTTGTATCCCCTGTTCCAGATCCACAGCCATGGCAGTAGATGCTCTGTCAGTGAGCTGGAAGGCACTGTGGGCATACGCATACCCACCACCAGCTCTGTTGCTCGAAAAGGCCCAACAGGACCAGTGCGAACTGATCCTCTCATTGCCCCACACTGGCCCCAGGCGATCTGGTTCCCGCTACTGTTAGGGAGGTTGGTACAATCTCCACTCCGGATACCCAACATTCCTCGGTTACTATCCCAGCCTTGAGGTCAGTCGATCGAGATACGTCCAATCTCAAGCTACACACGAGGAGAGTATCTGGGATACCCTCTACAGCAGAGACCATTCAGTCGTCGTTGCCTCCCATGTCAGTAGACCCCAGCGAGAGTCTACTCTGGCGATCTATGAGTCCAGGTGGAGGATCTTCACTGCTTGGTGTAACATACAACACATCAATCCACTCTAGGCAACTGAGAATCTAGTGTCAGATTTTCTTCTCCACCTTCACGCGGTGAAACATTTGGCTATGTTGACCATTGCTCTTCGTGCCACTTCCAGTGTGGAAGTAGGACGAAATCCTGCACTGAAGGCGCTACTTCGAAATATCAAAATGGAACAGAATCTCACCTTGGTTTTGTCAGCATTGACAAAATCACCTTTCGAACTGGTAGACCAAACATTGGATCAGCTTACATGGAAGACAGTTTTCCTCATCGCGCTTGCTTCTGGCAAACGTTGGCGCGAAATCCATGCCTTTCGACATACCCAACTACAACGGACCTGTCATTCATATCAAAGACGCAAGTTTTGGGTAAGGGCCCGAAATGCGTGCTTTCATGCATAATTCCAACACATGACCGTCAGTTGAGCTATGGCATAGCTGAAGAACGACTCCTGATTCCAATATGGGCACTAAGATTCTACCTAGAAAGGTCTATGCCTTGGAGGGAGCACAAGCGCCTCTTCTTTGTCATCCAAACGATTCTGGAGTGCTACACAAATTCCCCTACACCTCCTTGACTCCCGCAAGGTTAAGGTGCACCAGGTACGATCCATGGCTGCATCGCTCACATTCCACAGACGGGTCTCCATGGAACAGATTCTGCGAGCTGATACCTGGCGTTGTCATAACACCTTCACCGACCTTTGTCTCGAGGACCTATCTCTGCCGATCTCATTCAACTATGACCGGTCGTGGCAGCAGAATCAATTCTTCACCCTACATAGTCTGTTAGGCAATCAATTCTATATTTTTAGAATAAAAATATGTATTTATAAGTTACATACTTACGTGGCTCCATCACTTCACTATATCAACCTCCCTCCTTGCCCGCTATAGGGAGATTACCTATCACAGTATGAGCATTTTTTCATTTTATTAATTATGGCGAGCAACTTGGGCGCGGCCTAATCTATTGCACCTTGTGAAGCGATGGAGCCAGTTAAGTATGCTACTTATAAATACATATTTTAATTCTAAAATATAGAATTTAGATTGGTGTTAGTAGGAGTCTCCCATTCCACAACAATTGCTTTTGTTTTCCTTTTACGAAAATGTATATTCTTATATTTTGACTGTACATCTACAATTGTATAATATTGAATATATTGCTACACATGCCAATACATGTGTGGGTACACACACACATATATATACATGCTTATGTATATACATGTGAATATTATGTATTATATATATATATAAGCATATATGTATGTGTATTTTATATATATATATCACACAACGTTTGGCGAAGTGTCAAATGTTCTAGAAATGACGCAGACTCGACCAAATTCATCATTATTGGTTGAATCGGCAACGATACCACTTCAGCACGGGTACAAGTTCGGCAACAGTTCGTTCGTCGATGTGTCCAAATTCATCGCCGCCGCGTCCAAAACTTTCCGCTGCCGCGACTATTTCGTTTTGAACGCCTCAGCTAGCTGAGATGGTTACACTGCCGACGCGACCCGGAACCTTATCAGTGTGGCAACTGGCATTTAACGAGTTAGTCATAACTTGTGGTTGAGTGTTGACATGTAATTAAAGGACAAATATAAAATTATTCATATCCTTGCCCTTGGATTATTCAACAATTCTATTTCATTGTTAATTCTCAAAGTATTGCTACCAAACTCATCAGACATATCACGTTAGCATCACAAGAAAAATATTTTAAAAATATTACTCTTAATTTAGTAAACAAAGTAATATACATTTGCTTTGTACACTTGTATTTATACTGATCATCTATAATTATTGTTTTTATTTGATGGCAGCCGACAAAAGCACCAGCAGCTCTAGCTACAGTGGTTACATCTGACTACATCTTCTATGAAGTAGGTACATTTCCACATTCATTAGTCAGGTAGCATAGTACAATAGTTACAGCATCAGACTCTTGATTTGCATATTCTTTTCTGGAATTCTCCTGTTCATCGTTTGAACAACATTAGTTACAATACATGAATTATACATTTAATTTTATTCCAGGGAAGTACATATAGTGCAAACTTTAACATGATAGTTTAAATCAAGACATGAATTTTTGAAAAACAATAACCCACATTTCTCATAAAAATATGAGCTTTGGGAACACTTGCACCTAATTATAATTATACAGACTAACTTCCATGTATAAATCAATGTTAGCTTCTAGCCGGTGTCATAGAATATTGACCCGGGGGTAAAGTGACCGGCAGGTCACTATTCTATATAGAATAATGAGTAACTTTTCCATAGATTTTCAGTTATAGAAAAATGACCCACCCCCATATTGTATGGATATGTATTTGAAATAATTGTTTTGATCATAATTTTAAATTACAGCACATAACCAACTATTTCACTTAAAAAGATAATATATAATGTTAAATTTAGGTCACAAAAATATAAACAAATATATTTCTTTGTTGACCCTGTTAGCAAATATCATTGATATTAAAACAAATATCAAATTTGTTCATACTTTGTAAAATGCAAGAATTTCAAAGCCTTTTATACTAGCAAACAGTTTGTTTTGGGTGGCTTTAGGGGTGGGAAGTCATATTTCTATGGTATATAATATATTGACTCATGGCTTGTTATACATTACTATACAAACATAACAGAGAAATGTCTACTTGGTAATAGCAAAAGTTTGTTTTTGATGGCTGTATAGATTGGGGTCACATTTCTATGGTATAATATATTGACCCGTGGCTTATTATACATAGAAAACTGTAAAACTTTGTCAATTTGGATGGTTATGGGCTTGTATTTGTGTTTTATTATACAAACATCACAGAGAAATGTCTACCTGGTAATAGCAAAGTTTGTTTTTGATGGCTGTGGGGGTGGGGAGGTCACATTTCTATGGTATAGTATATTGACTTGTGGCTTGTTATACATAAAAACTAAAACGTTGCCAATTTGGATAGTTTTTGGGCTTGTAGTTTTATTATACAAACATCACAGAGAAATGTCTACTTGGTAATAGCAAAAAGTTTGTTTTAGGGGTGGGAGGGGTCATATTTCTATGGTATAGCATATTGACCCATGGCTTATAAAACATAAAACTTTGCCAATTTTGATAGTTACAGGCTTATAGTTATATTATACAAACATCACAGAGAAATGTCTACCTGGTAATAGAAAAAATGTGTTTTTGATGGCTGTAGGGGTGGCAGCGGTCACATTTCTATTGTATAGTATATTGACCCGTGGCTTATTATACATAGAAAACTATAAAACTTTGCCAATTTGGGTAGTTAAGGCTTGTAGTTTTATGGAGAGAGAAAACTACAAGCCTGTAACCATCCAAATTGGCAAAGCTTTACAGTTTTCTATGTATTTTGTTGTACCGCTCAGGGGTAGAAATAACTCCAGAATTTCTGGTAGTCAGCAGGACTACTTAGTTGGGAAATCTGGTAGTCCTCAGATATATCTGGTAGTCATATGGCCCAGATTTAAGCAAAATAACATGACAAACACAACATATTCCCAAATTTTGTGGTAGTCCATCGGACTACTGCTGTCATCATATTTGGTAGTTCGACCAAGTTTCTGGTAGTCCTCGGACTACCACTATTTCTACCCCTGCCGCTGCTTATGGACTAATTTAATATTACTCTTAGGCAACGGCAGAGTAAATTAACAGGGATTAAGTTTGTACTGTCTGTATAAAGTATATAGAAATAAACATGCTTATGTAAAATTCGATAGGCGCATTTTTTATTTTATCTATTCAGTTTACAAACTCACTCAACTGACCATGCCAGTCCAACCCAGCTACGAGACAGAAGCAGCTCAGCCTCACCTCCCAGCCCAAGCCAGAGGGAATCCCTCCAGCTGCACACCCTGCACCCTGTGTGCGCCTGACAACTCTCTTGATCTGGTCTCCTCTCCTTGTGTGTTCCTGTGTGTTCCAGGAGCCTGGCATTTATACCCATCCCTAATGGTGGGAAACCTTTGTATATTACACATACTCTCTAGTGAGCATCACTCAACACTGAGACAATCCTGCCACCAGCAGGAAACCCCTGTGGTTTTGAGCCAGAAAACCTTTGTGGTCACTCAACTTTGAGATAGCCCTGTTACTGGTGGGAACCCTTTGTGGCAGCCTTACCATAATAACAAGCCAAGGGTCAATATACTATACCATAGAAATATGACACCCCACTGTAAAACATTTACTTGGTGGTTATCTAAAGAAATTTACTGTGATGCTTGTATGAATCATACATGGTCACATAGCCATATAAATTGGCAAACATTTTATAACAATTACTATTATGGGGGGTTATTTCTACCATAGATATATGACCCCCACCTAATTTCAGTTGACTAAGGCAGTTTGCAGAACGTGGACCAAGCAGAATATTTTCCATGAAATTGGACACGATATAAAATACTGGTGTTGGTGCAAGTGTCAAAAAATGCCCATTGAGCAGTGTCAGTTTAAAAAGGAGATATTTCACTGAAAAAAGTATTATGGCATAACAATAATATCATTAATGTATCAAAGTGCAATGTTGCATAAATATATACAAAACATTACCTTCAATGTGATTAATACTCAAATACATACAAAAAAGAAAAATCTATGAAGAAACAAGCAACATCTTTCCGCCAATTTTGCATTAATGGTATTTTGACCCCCAAGTCACTTTTCTACGCGGGTCAATATTCTATCTGACAGGTACACCAATTACTGACAAACCCGCTTCTCTGTAATTGAACAACCAATGTTGTATGTTAAGGTGGTAATGTAATAGACAAGTCTAGAATTGCAGCGTTACATGGTGGCAACAATGCAAAGTTCACAACGTAAAAATAGTTACATGATTGTATTGCATTACATGAGTGCAACTTCAGAACTGAAAGCTTCCCAGTCATATCGTTTTGCCCATCGCCAATCCTTTTCTTTTATGTCATGATGTGTAAAGTGTCAATAATTTAACTAGTATGCACAGTCAGTTTAATTTTAAAATGCGTACTTGTCTTTTTTATTCGGCAAAAAAGAATTGTCGTTACACCGGGTATAACTGGCGAAACCATCAGCAGCTGTGGATGTCCTAAGCTTTTGGGTCACATGTTTTATACGAGATCGGCAGCCTACTGCACAATAACAAATGGCACGTGCTTCTGCGTGTCATGACGAAGATTCCGAAGTGCTTTGAAGGTACGTCTTAAGTGCATTATCGCAGTTAACAACAAGAGCGAGTAGCCATGGATTCTCTAACTTGTAAGATTATAAGTCTGACAAACCAGTTTGACAGTCGGCATCGCCCGGGCCCGGCATCACTTACATGAATCAGCCAGATACAGCCTGTATTTATAATTTTATATGTACTGGTATTGTATTTGATTATGTAGGATCTTGTTAATAAGCTATATAATTGCAAAAGTACATATCTAGAGAGAGTAGATGAAGTGAGGGATGAAATCATATATCAATCATTGGCTTGGAAACTTTGGCAGTAGGCTCTGGTTGATCGTGGGGAGCATCTGTTATCTCGTGCAACAGAACATCAAAGGAAGGATTATGTTGGTTATCACAATGATAAAAATAGTATTTTGTGACTCACTTTTTACTATTATTACTGCATGTTGTTGATTTGCATTATATGTTATGCACTATAATTTAGATTTTTATGACAACCATGATGGTGATGAATTTATTCAATATAAAAATGTAAACATGAACATAAAATACTTGTTTCCATTGTAGTCAGTGACACCTGGCTGTAATTTATGTAATACCTGATACCTTTCAACTCACATGTGCCACCTGTTCTAATCAGACATGTTTAGCAATATTATCATCACAGCAATATATGAATGCATAGTATATAACTCAAATTATTATATATTGCTACAGGCCACACTACAATGCAAGTGAGACGATGCAGAGGAGGAGCTAAGATTAAGGCAATCACTCGGGCTGGGCAAATGCATGGAGGATACATAGTGTGCAGAAGGCTCACATCTGAATTAAACATTTTAACAATCAACAATGCATACATTTTCAAAACATTTTAATATGCCCCTTTAAATACACAATTATTGCCTAACGTAGACTTAGCCTGGCTCTGTCACTTCACAAGGTGCAATAGACTTGGCCGCGCCCAAGTTGCTCGCCATAATCAATAAAATGAAAAAATTACCTATCCCCACAGCTCCCACCACTCCATCCAATCACTGAGTCTCTTCTTACTTGGCGCCGCCATCGTTTAACTCTTGCCTTCGCATTGCTCCGTATTTATCAGTTTTGTGAGCTGATATCATAATTTGTTTAAACGAAGTTACGGTTTATTTGTATTTTTCTATTATTAGCCGTTTTTAGACTTCGCCATTTCAATTTGTCTGCACTAGATTCATGCGCGGCGGCAATAATCATCCAAACAAGTGTCTCTTGTCACAGTATTACAGGCAAGTACGACACTTGTTCACAGTGGACTGGAAGTATGGAATGGAATAGTATAAACGCCACTCCGTTTCAGAAACGCAGGCGCCTGACACATGTAATATCGCTACAACCCCCGTTATTTGATGCGCAGCCACAAGCGGGCTAGCCTACGGCTACAGACATGTAGCATCTCGCGGCAGCTTTCTTGGGTTTTCTCCAGTGCCATCCCCGGAGATGGTCCAAGACCGTGACTGTTAGTACAGGTTAGACGATATTACCAACGTGCGACTAGCGACGTTTCAACCGTCGTTGGCGGCGCGAATAATTAGCCCTGTTGTGCTCCCGGAGGCCTAATTACAACCTAGGCGTTTGATGGAACTGGCCAGACAAAAAATAGTCCCGCCAGTTGGATTCCAAAAAAAAGAATCCGAGCAAAATATGGACCGAACCTCGAAGATTAACACCGTTCGACTGTATGTAATACCCGAGGTCGGAGACCCGGTCGGTTCTCCGGAGAGCTGGAGATTTACCCCGTTCGGCGCAGGTCACTGACCGAAGCCAATCAGAAAATGCCTTAGGCTAGGCTTAGGGCGATCACAACTGGTTGTTATCAATATGCGTTACAACAATTACGTTTTTCGACGTAGTCAAGGTCTCCGGGAAAGGCAACCGAACAAACAGGTACAATTACGGGAAAAATTAGGCGCATTAAAACCAGAGTTTGCCTTCCCCGACTCCACGACGCGGGGTCCTGTTTCGCGACCCGCAACCCACTCGCGGCTTTCGCCGGTTTTCGGCCGGCGAATCGAAATTAACGGTTGATCCCAAAACAGAAATTCCTTTTTCTGGGATACCAGTTCGACCTGGTTTCCTTCCAAGTCTGGATCGATATCACAAAATCAAGCACTGAAATTGCTCATTCCTGCTAAGCCAAGGAGGATGTGCTCATACGTGGCAGATCCTGCTTGGTCTCTTTGCGTCCACAGAGAAAATGGTTCCTCTGGGACGGCTGCACACCCGCGAAGCCCAACATTGCATCTCTCAACATTGGGATTTCAATATTTTAACCAGCAACTTTCCCCCACGGCGAAGGAAGATTTCCAATGGTGGAAATCAGCACACAATGTTCTGAGGGATCCCCAGTTACCCCAACAAACCAGACACTCGGTTGTTCACGGATGCATCGAACATCGGCTGGGGAGCACATTGGAATGCATTGACAGTGTCCGGTGTATGGACAACAACCGAGAAAACACTTCACATCAACGTACTCGAGTTAGAAGCCATACACAAAGCCATACTCCACTGGCTGCGGAAGCTTATGGGTCTGACAGTCCTGGTTGCATCAGAAAACTCCACTGTAGTGTCCTACATCAACAAGCAGGGCTGAACACAGTCAATACAGCTGTGCAGACGGACCAATAAGCTACTCCTCATGTGTCAGGCCAACCTAATAGTACTCCGGGCACGACACATCCCTGGGAGATTGAACGTCCTTGCAAACATTCTGTTACGCCCTTCCCAGATGTCAGGTACAGAATGGTCTCCACATCCATCTGTCTTCCGAGCACTGACACGGGAATGTGGAATCCCATTATTGGATCTGTTTGCAACAAGGTGGAATCACAAACTTCCACTGTTTGTGTCCCCTGTTCCAGATCCATCAGCCATGGCAGTAGATGCTCTGTCAATGAGCTGGAATGCATTGTAAGCATACGCATAGCCACAACCAGCTCTGTTACCACGTGTGCTCGAGAAGGCCCAACAGGACCAGTGCGAACTGATCCTCATTGCCCCACACTGGCCCCAGGCGATCTGGTTCCCACTACTCTTAGGGATGTTGGTACAATCTCCACTCCGGATGCCCCACATTCCTCGGTTTCAGCCTTGAGGTCAGATCCATCGAGATACGTCCAATCTCCAGCTACATGCGTGGAGGGTATCCGTGATACCCTCTGCAGCAGAGACCTTTCGGTCGACGTTGCCTCCCATGTCGGTAGACCCCAGCGAGAGTCTACTCTGGCGATCTATGAGTCCAACTGGAGGATCTTCACTGCTTAGTGTAACATACAACACATTAATCCACTCTTGGCTACTGAGAGTGTAGTGTCGGATTTTCTTCTCCACCTTCACATGGAGAAACATTTGGCCATCTCGACCATTGCAGGCTGTCAGATGGCAATCGCCAACACACCTCGTGCCACTTCCGATGCGGAAGTAGGGAGGATTCCTGCACTGAAGTCGCTACTTCGAAATATCGAAATGGAACGGGCACCATCAACGTCATTTCCAGAGTAGAATCTCGCCTTAGTTTTGTCAGCAATGACAAAACCATCTTTCGAATCGCTAGACGAAACATCAGATCAGCTGCTTACATGCAAGACAGTTTTCCTCATCGCGCTTACTTCCGGCAAACGTCGGGCGAAATCCATGCCTTTGAACATGCCCGAGTACAACGGACCTGTCATTCATATCAAAGAGCAAGGGCAAGGACCCGAAATATGCATGCTTTCATGCACAATTCCAACACTTAACCATCATTTGAGCAATGGCATGGCTGAAGACCGACTCCTGTTCCCAATATGGGCACTAAGATTCTACCTAGAAAGATCCATGCCTTCGAAGGAGCACAAGCACCTCCTCTTTGTGTCGTTGAAACCAGGGCATAAACGACACATTGTACCATCCACAATCTCCAGGTGGATCTGGAAACAATTCTGGAGAGCTACACAAATTCCCCTACACCTCTCCTTGAGTCCCACAAGGTTAAGGCACAACAGGTACGATCCATGGCTGCATCACTTGCATTCCACAGACAGGACTCCATGGAATAGATTCTGTGAGCTGATACCTGATGCTGTCATAACACCTTCACCGACTTTTATCTCAAGGACTTATCTCTCTATACTGCCGATCTCATTCAACTAGGACCGGTAGGTGGAAATCAGCACACAATGTTCTGAGGGAGCCCCAGTTACCCCTACAAACCACACACTCAGTTTTTCATGGATGCATCGAACATCGCCTGGGGAGCACATTGGAATGCATTGACAGTGTCCGGTGTATGGACAACTGCAGAATCAATTCTGCACCCAACATTAGAGGTAACACTGTCTATATCCCACCATCCATTCACCTAGATTCTGCATCTTGTGAAGCAACGGAGCCAGGCTAAGTCTACGTTAGGCAATAAATTCTAAATTTTTTGAATTAAAATATGTATTTATAAGTAACATACTTACCTGGCTCCGTCGCTTCACCATATCACCCTCCCTCCTTCCCCGCTATAGGGAGATTACCCATCACAGTATGAGCCTTTTTGCCAAGTGCAAAGAGAAGAGACTCAGTGATTGGATGGAGTGGTGAGAGCTGTGGGGATAGGTAATTTCTTCATTTTATTAATTATGACGAGCAACTTGGGCGCGGCCAAGACTATTGCACCTTGTGAAGTGATGGAGCCAGGTAAGTATGTTACTTATAAATACATATTTTAATTCTAAAAGTATAGATTTGTTTTCCTTCACATTTTCAAAATAATATCTTGGACATAGAAAACTAGGATAACGTTTGTCCATACACACTGCGGTCAACACCTTTAAAAAGTATTCAGCATACAACGATGACTCAGAAATAAATTTATAAATTCAATTATTCATTTTGAAGAAGGTAGACATGCATAGTATGTTTGAATATTTGAAAATATACTGTTGGCATCTCAATCAATAACACCTTATTTTTTCATTTCCAACATTCACTTTGACATGGATACAACCTCTAGCTGAACCACAACATGTCAAATATGGTTATTACATGACAGACCCTGACAAAAATGTGTGTATTGAAAATAAAACAGAAAATATGAATGTGCTATGCTTGGGAGTATTCAAATAATTCTATAATAATATCTAAGATAAGGCATCACTATAATTAAATATGCCAGGGTAATTTTAATAAATTTTATGTAATGACAATGTACACCTACTAAATTATAACCGTGCTTATATATCAACATGTAGATGGTGCTGTAGCCGAACATTTCTTGCTGCCTTTCTTGTGGAATGCTTTAGGTCATACGTGAAATAATATGTTATACAGCTATATATGTATCGATTATGGCATTGAACACTCCATAATGACAACTCTAATACCATGATGCCTGTTTTTGTTTACTGAATTTGAATATATGCTTTATTTTTCAGATCAACACTCAACAGTAAACTGAACAGTGAACTAGGTAGTCAGCTTAGCACCACTAGGTCAACAAGTTAATAAGCTATACTGCACAAGATCCCGGACAAGATTCCATAACCACGGTCTGTGCAAGATGCTGCAGATTAAATGTCATGTGAATATCAACTGAGTGATCTCAGTTGTGTGTTGCATCCGTGACAGACTCCCCAGTACCGATGGTGTGTGCACTGACTTCCAGACCAGTCAGTTACCCAGACGCCATGGTCTGGCAAATATGGCATGAGCCTTCGGTCAACCTCTCTCGACACTATAAGACAGGTTCAGCATTCTTTGGTGAACTACATCGGCTTGGATATCGATGGCATTACTGTGTGAGTTCACGCTCTTTAACGGTACTGCATACCAGGTTCCTGACATTTTGCTGTGCATCCACATCTACCTATACAAGAAACAAAGTGACAATTAACATGGTTCTGACATGTATGATATTTTATATGTGATGATACATTTAGCAAAAATCAACAATACAATTGTTTGGTATTTGGTATTCATGTTGTAAAATTTACATGCCAGACATGTTATACTTTACTAAGAGCAGTTAAATGAAACAACATATTAACTAATGTAGGAAGCATTCAGCCACACTTAAAATTATTTTGTGAAGACTAACTTTATAAAATAAAACTATCCATCTATAGCCGGTACTTTTCCTACAGGTGAGTAAGCATATAGTGATTGCACATATAACTCTCAGCCACATGGCGAGGACCCTGACTAGTTTAATCATTTTTCTGTGAGTTGTAAAAACCAAAAAAGTTATATATTTTTTATTTTACATGACACTGATAAAAAAAATCAATATAGTCAACTGTACTTTATTTGTTATTATTGTTATTTATTATGTACACATTATATGTATATAATATATATCTAGAAAATCTATCTAAGAAATTACTTCATGAGTTAACCAGTTAAACTTTGTCACCTTGTAAATATTTTGGACATGTCATTTATAAAATCTTGTCAGATTAGTCTGGCATTCAAGCCAAAATGAGACTTGTATGCCAATTTGCCAATATAAATATGTTTAATAAAACATCCATTTATGTTCTACTGCTGTAAAAATAATCTATTTACAGCATGTGTTTGGCAATATCTATAATGCGTGCATTATGAGTAAACTTTATACAATTTTAAGTTAATTTCCAGGATTTTGTTGTGTTCTTTCAGGATATTATTTCAGGCATAATTTGAAAGTCTATTAAATGGGATTAATGTTATCGAACTAACCAGCATTTGACAAACATGTAGAGCTGGATTTTTTGTGAATGAATGAATCGTGATAAAAGTAACTGTTTTTTATATGTACCGAACATGTTTTCAACCTTTTCCTAATTTTGTATTACTGTTTTTTTATCTGATGTGCATGTCATATTAAAAATAAATACATATATCATATGCAGTGTTTTTACCTGTAGTTGTGCTATTATTGTGCTTGCCATTATATTGTAGTCAATCTCGTTAAATAGTTTCAATAAACTGTTTTTACCTTGTTGTCTTTATTTTAGTCAACATGCGATTCCAACAATATACAATTTGTCAAGGATATCCATTACTGCAAAATCCTCATGCAGACAAATAAACTATGATGCGCAGGGACAGGTTCAGAAATCTATTCTAGGGGGCACAAAAATTTCCACATCAGATGCTGCATACTCTGTCGTGATGACACGTTCTGAAAACATGACGTATTCAAATTTTAATATACTTGCAAAAGTTACAAAGCTGATGTCTCTTGTGACGGCCATATAGACATCTTATTCTGGACTTCCTACGTTAAAACTGCGTGGATAGTCTACTAGGGCTAGGCTAACCTATTCATTATGACTGCTTTGTCTATGTGTTTGGCATTGCCTCCAATGAACTATTTATTAGCGAAGCCGAAGGAGAGGATCGAGTAGCTAATCCTAGTTCTAGTAAAAAATAATGTTGGTGAACACAACATAATCTTTATTGTAATACGACTAAACTGTGTGCTAATCGTAATTAAACAGGATTTACTAACCTGTCAAAAAGTCACTTGTCCTGGTCGCAAGTTTTGTCATTCCGGCCATTTCTTTCATTTCAATGTATTAAATGCATCATCTTTCCAAGGTACACCTTTGTGGACGGTTGCCATCATCGCTCTTCTTCTTGGTGGCATATTTTCATGGGCTGAAAAAGACCATAAAATATTTTTTTTCGTTTTAACTAAAAACAAATTAAAACATGTGCAAAAGTGAACCAGTATGTCACAGGGGATGCTTGGTAGGTTTGTTTTTTTGCGAAATTAGCATGAAATGCGAGGAGCAAAACAATCGGCATGCATACGTAGCTTGAACTGCCACGCACTTTATGCTAAAAATTCACTTGCCATGCCTGTCTGACCAATGTATAAAGTATAACAAATATAGCTGAATTATATATACAAATATAACAACATGCAATATCATGTGATATAAGAAACCTAATATACACATAAAACAAATATATAAATACATCAAAGCAATCTTACCAGGCTGCAGGTGATAATTGATTAATGGGTCCCGATTCTAGGTGTTGACCGGTCGCTGGCTCAGGGCATACTGCGCCTAACAAGTTATCCAGCTTGACCAGTTGGGCATGACATTATACATCAGTGCCCTCTGGTGACTAGAAGTATCCACCAGGGTTACAAATGCTAACGCAAACTACTTAGAGCTTATATTTACATGAGAAGCTAAATTCAACTCTGGGGATTGGAATTACAGGTATGGCTCAGTTTCAAAGTTACATTAGGAATATACATGTATCAACAACACAACCAGCGGTCCATATTCTACAAGATTTATAGAAAATGGACCCTTATCATAAATGCACCCTGGGTCCAAAATACATAAGTTATGTATTTTGGACCCAGGGTGCATTTTCTACGGGGGTCCATATTCAATGAGACATAGAAAATGGACCCCTATAGATTATGGATCTGGGGTCAATTTTCTATGGGGGTCCATATTTTATTATATGTATAATATTATGGTCAATTCTCATGAAATTTCGATAAACATTTCTGGTTTCTATCAGCGTTAATATAAAAAATTCAGATATATTAATACACTATGCATATGCATATTCATCACAGCTTTCGGGGGATACCTGGTTTGCCATGATTTGGGTGAGAACTTTAGCACCTTTACGTGATAATATGTGATATTTGTGATATTTTTCTGTTATATTTTTGTAAATGTTACTATAACATGTGTTTTATATAGCATTATGGTATGTGGGACATCCGAAATATACCGAATTATGATTTCAGTATGTTTTGTTCACATACTGACATAAAGGTTTTATGAAACCATGAGTATACACTCCTTCCTATGTATAAATCCAGTATAGAATATATTTATATAATTATTCTATTGAAGTGAATATTACGCAATAGGTACCGAAATGTGCATGAGGCCAGTTATGTGTAGCAACACTTGTTAATAAATAAAATTTTGGTAAATAACCGATTCGGGGCAGTTTTCAGTGAAACCGTGAGTGTGCCTTTTGATTATTCTCAGTGTCCAATTATTTAAAGATTAGCAAGAGATATTAAATTAATATAAAGGTGATATCACCCCCTTAATATGTTCCAAATGTCATATATGTATATCCATTTCCCTTCCATTCATGAAACTGTGGATATGCTGAAACCATGAATATGCACAAAACAGCTTGCTCAGTTACACAGCAGTTATTCCACCTGGAGCAATTACCAATACTATTATTGTGACACGTGATCAACAAAATAACCTTATGGGACGCCAGACCATCGAAGTACCTTTTACCCTAATTTTCCTTAAGTTATCAACCATTTTTTATGAAAACATGTGGAATCTACAAAATGTTGAGTGTCTGTTGACCATTTTATGAATGTTTGATATATAATGTAACTAGTGTAAGATATGTTGATGTTGGTAAGTAATAATATAACAGTTTCAGTGTGTTTTCCATTTTTAAACTGGCTTTGGTAAAAATGAATATGCACGGTTTCGTGCATACTCATGGACAGATTATTATCAATCTACTTGAACTACTGACACTGTTATTGCAAAAAACTGGCAAAGTACATCTATACGGGTGCTTGCAACGTATTAATTAAAAAATGTCACCGCTATGCCTAACAATATTTCAAACTGACCTTGCAAATTGTCAAACAGTGCTACCAATTCAGGTTTATATGTGAAAATAGCATTGACTGCATGCAGAAATATGATAATTATCTGAATGTGCATTGTTGTTTCTAAATACAAAGGTATGGACACTTAGGAATTGATGCATACGCATGGTTTCATGCATGCTCATGGTTTCATAAATTATTTCGATCTGGTAGGGTGACCCAAACAAAATCCACCTACGAAAATGCTAATAACTTCTACATGTTTTCAGCAAATTACTTCATATTCGCTCCACATTAACTTCAGTTTGTGCATGAACATTCCATAAAGTTCCAGTTTGTAGGTCAAATGTTCCAACGTTTATGTTACCTCCAAAATGTGTTCCAAATGACCCATGGGCGATATGTGGTTCTCTGATTAAATGCACTTCCTTCTATGAGGCCATGTAAACAGCAAGAATAACGTTCTACAGCAGCCATTACATTCAACACAATGCACAGGATGCGTGGCCATTTCGAAATCAGTCCATTCTGGTTCGAGGAAGAAAAAGAACAGTCTGTCATAGTGAACACTGAGCTCTACCTAGTGGTGGTTATGAGGTTTTGGGCAGCATTGGACTGACGTGGGGGCGTTACTAGAGGTGAACAATGGTTTCAGAATGATATGGCCACCCCTCACACTTCCAGTAACACTCTATTGTTGCTAAGACAGCGATCCGGTGATCGACAACATATGAAGAGAGCAGAGCAGAGCAGAGCAGAGCAGAGCAGAGCAGAGCAGAGCAGAGCAGAGCAGAGCAGAGCAAAGCGGAGGACGTGGGCACACGTGGCTGAAGAGATATGGGCTGTGAAGAGAGAGGAAAAGAGAAAGAGGTGTTGAATGTACCTGAAAAGAAAGAGGTGGCGGTGAACGCACCTAAAGAGAAAGACGTTGTGAACGTATCTGAAGAGAAAGACTTGGGGGTCGCAACTGAAGAGAAAGACATGTTGATCGCACCTGAAGAGAAAGACCTGGTGGTCGCAACTGAAGAGAAAGACCTGGTGGTCGCAACTGAAGAGAAAGACATGTTGATCGCACCTGAAGAGAAAGACGTGGTGATCGCATTGGAAGAGAAAGATGTAGTGATCGCACCTGAAGATAATGACGTGGTGAACGCAACAGAACAGATTATGGATATGAATACCGTTACTGTTGGCAGTCACATTGCTGCCATGTATGGGCGACGCTGGTGTATTGGGAGAGTAGACAGATAAGTCAATGACATGTATAATGTGACATAACATGACCCCCCTTCAAGCGGCAAGTGGAAGTGGGGCAGTTCTGACCAGGGGCTCGTAGACAAGGAAACTGTCTTTGCATGTGGGTGTCCACTGTCCATGAAGCAGTAGTCAGCGGAGCGTTGCTAGACCTTGTGCGTGGAACTCAAATTATCTGGGCCAAATGTGACCACTTGATACTCTAGCATTGTCAGTGGATGAGCGTGAGAGGAAATAAAGAATTCATCCCTGAGCAAGGACTGTTTTGTTGTAACGATTTGTTACATAAAAAGTATGGGACCAAATATATTGTCTGGATAATTATTTAACATAACGTTGTTCTCATTTACTTAAGTGCGTTCTCGTATACTTCTGTGTATAACAATATGTTGCAAATGACTGTTGTTAAATAAGGAGTGTAACAGTTTATTAGTCTATTTCTAAACTTTCGGAGCATTACTTGAAGCTGTTTACTAAAACAACCGAGCTTAACCCATCTGCTGAAAAAAATGTGAAACCGTGCATATGCATGAAACCGTGTGTATGCATTGTTTCCTCAATGCATATGTACGATATTTCGTGCATCTAAGTATTTATCATACATCTGTGACATTGGTACATGTGTTCAATGTTCTTTATATACCTACAAAGAAATGTGTGCGACTAATGAAATGTTTTGTCAATTATCTGTCACTTCATGTGAACCCATGACTATGCCTTCTCTTCCTGTGGAGCGATGGTATTAGAGTAAATTAGCACACAAATATTTACAGCAGAGAGGTTAGAGTTGCGAACAAACATATCCCTATCTATTAATTAATATGTTAAGGTTGATAAGTGTTCCAATTGACTAGTTACTCTATTATGCGTATAAATAGCACAAACATTCATTAATATGAAACCGTAGATATGCATTATTAAATGACCTACAACTTTATAAATATTTCCTTATGTTAATAATGATTACGTCATTGCATCCATACAACTCTTCTAGTTCTAGCTTATAAGCATTTAATTATGAACCCTGAATTGCCCTGGTAATGGTACACAGTGACAACAGGTCATGTTTATAAAATAATATATTTTTAACTGTTGCAACACACCTTAACTCTGTATTTGTACAACAAAAACATGTCTTAGACCCTCACTACTGATTCCTTAGCACATACACCTGTTACATAGCTGTACCAGCATTCTCAGTACAGAGAAATGTGTGCATACCCACGGTTTCAAGCAGCGGCCACGCATATTATATACCCATGTCAACATTTTAATTTTCTAAGTTAAGTTGCCCAAATTCTTCCACGATAACTTCAATATGTCTTCTTTATGTGACATAAACTATACAATTCTAGGAATACTTCAAATTTTGACCCCGAAAAATCCCATTTGCCGACGTTTTGTGAGAAATGACTATACAACATGTATATATATATATTCTGTAACATAATTTGGACCCACCGGGTCCATATTTTATAGGGAATAAGGACAGCAGGCTCCATTTTCCATGGGATCCATATTCTATATGATACCGGATCTTCCTTTTCACACATGAAACAAACAGACACCAGCTGCTTCATAATTTGCTGCCACCCTCACTTGGAGCAGCACTAGAAACTCTTTTCTGTACCCTTTCCAACTTTATGTTATTCAACATGAACAACGGCTCTGGTGGTACGTGTACTTTGCTTGTCTCCTTTTCATTGTCTCTTCTATGCTGCCACCTTCATTTAGTCTTGCTGGATCCAATATGATAGGCAATGCATTGATGGCTTGAAACAGGAATATTCCTCGCTACCATAGAATAGCCATCTTGCTCAATAGTCAATAATGTATTGGTGGTGATTTTAGATATTAATTCTTCTTGCCAGTTTGACAAAGACAATATTTGCCCAAGTCAGTTTGACTTTTACAAGGTACAGTTGAGCTATGGACATCTTGTGGTAGGAGTCTACCCGCAAATGTGGCTTTCTTCTGAAATAAAAAGTGCTACCTCTACTGCTGTACCCCTAAGTCCCATGCTATAGTGTTCCATCCATGTGTCATTTAAATACATTAGTAAGCAATTTTTTATGAATTGTGTGAAAGTGACAAAAGGAAGCATGCAAGAAGATGGATCATGTATGGTAGGGTTCATTATAAGTTATATATATTAATGAATATATACTAAATTAATCAGGATAGCTAAACCATGTGTAGCTATATAAGCATAAATAAACGTATATCACGAATACAAGACCAGGGTTGTGGGTGAACTTCTAGATCAGGTTTAATGTTTACAAAACATGGAGTCGTATACATAATTATACAGTAATCAATATTGTCAAAAACACTGATCTCCCATGACCTACAATTCGTACTACACTAACTAACTACACAGAATAAATACAATACAATGTCTGCCAATGCAGGGATGGAGGGTGGGAATTAATTAACCCTGTTTGAGACAATTAACTGCCACTGCTTCTGCCAATTCAAAAGGGGCAGCTTACTGCCAAAACCAGGCTTAAGTAGGCAAGTGCCCAACACTAATTGGCAAATGACCACTATGGTGCACTAACTAATTAAAGTACAGATGGCAGTGTCAGCTACAGCTGGGACTTGTACTCCCCTGGCAGGAGATTAGAAAGTTGACTGTATTGGTCATTAGTGGTTTGGGGGTAGCTGGTCACTGTAGTTGGCTGGAAGATTAGAGATAGCCATTGGCTGGTTTAAATCATGTGTAGTTAGAGCCAGTTTGATATAGGGAATCTCACAGACAGAGGAGAGAGAGTTGTCAGGCGCACACAGAGTGAAGGGTGTGCAGCTGGGGGGTTTCCCTCCTGCTTGGGCTGGGAGGTGAGGCTGGGCTGCCTCTGTGTCGTAGCTGGGTTGGACAGGCATTGTCATGCGAGTTTGCGTGTGTATACTCTGGATATAATAAAGAATAAGATTAAGCAGCTAGTAGCTATTGTAGTTCTAGTTGGTACCTCCCCCGTTGTCTAGCAGCGGCCGCTGCTGCTACGACAAATTGGTGGAGAATCAGGGTAGTACCCTAGCTAGTAGTAGTAGCCTAGTATTAGATATTATTTTTTCAAAATTCTACATTTATCCAGAGTAGAGTCCAGCCAGCCGAACTGCAGCTCACCCCCAGCCCAGCCTGCAACAGTGGATACAATGGCAAAAGTAATTCCAACACGTACAAGAGGTGATGGCCATGCGAAAGATGATGTTGTACGAGAGGTGATGGCCATGTGAAAGATGATGCCATACAAGAGGTGATGGCCATGCGAAAGATGATGCCGTACGAGAGGTGATGGCCATGCGAAAGATGATGCCATATAAGAGGTGATGGCCATGCGAAAGATGATGCCATACAAGAGGTGATGGCCATGTGAAAGATGATGCCGTACGAGAGGTGATGGCCATGCGAAAGATGATGCCGTACAAGAGGTGATGGCCATGTGAAAGATGATGCCGTACGAGAGGTGATGGCCATGCGAAAGATGATGCCGTACGAGAGGTGATGGCCATGCGAAAGATGATGCCGTACGAGAGGTGATGGCCATGCGAAAGATGATGCCATATAAGAGGTGATGGCCATGCGAAAGATGATGCCGTACAAGAGGTGATGGCCATGCGAAAGATGATGTCGTACAAGAGGTGATGGCCATGTGAAAGATGATGCCATACAAGAGGTGATGGCCATGCGAAAGATGATGCCGTACGAGAGGTGATGGCCATGCGAAAGATGATGCCATATAAGAGGTGATGGCCATGCGAAAGATGATGCCATACAAGAGGTGATGGCCATGTGAAAGATGATGCCATACAAGAGGTGATGACCATGCGAAAGATAATGCCGTACGAGAGGTGATGGCCATGTGAAAGATGATGCCGTACAAGAGGTGATGGCCATGTGAAAGATGATGCCGTACGAGAGGTGATGGCCATGCGAAAGATGATGCCGTACAAGAGGTGATGGCCATGTGAAAGATGATGCCGTACGAGAGGTGATGGCCATGCGAAAGATGATGCCATACAAGAGGTGATGGCCATGCGAAAGATGATGCCATACAAGAGGTGATGGCCATGTGAAAGATGATGCCGTACGAGAGGTGATGGCCATGCGAAAGATGATGCCGTACAAGAGGTGATGGCCATGTGAAAGATGATGCCGTACGAGAGGTGATGGCCATGCGAAAGATGATGCCGTACGAGAGGTGATGGCCATGCGAAAGATGATGCCGTACGAGAGGTGATGGCCATGCGAAAGATGATGCCATATAAGAGGTGATGGCCATGCGAAAGATGATGCCGTACAAGAGGTGATGGCCATGCGAAAGATGATGCCGTACGAGAGGTGATGGCCATGCGAAAGATGATGCCGTACGAGAGGTGATGGCCATGCGAAAGATGATGCCATACAAGAGGTGATGGCCATGCGAAAGATGATGCCGTACAAGAGGTGACCTGTGCGAGATGTGATGCCGTACAAAAGGTGATGGCCATGCGAGAGGTGACCCCGTGCGAGATGTGATGCCATGAGAAAGCGACGCCATGCAAGATGTGATGCAGCCTTAAAATTTATATCTAGAGAATTGTCCGGCCATTAATATTATGTAAAGAGACAGAACAAAAATATTTGTATGATTGTGTGGAAATATGGTGCTACCTCTATTGCTGTACCCTTAAGTCCCATGCTACAGCATTCCATCCATGTGAAATAGAGATGTCATAAGGAATCGTATTGAGTTGTGGAAATGAGGCTTGTTCAGAACTGTTTTCTGAAGTACATGTGGCATGATGTAAAGATGAACTTCTGGAGAGAAGGAAATGACGTAGATACAGGGGTCAGGGAAACTACCCGCAAAACGCAGATGTTACCTAATAGAGGAAAAAACTGGACTGTCAGCTGTTTAAAGCTCTGCTTCTGATAACTATATATTTTACATGCACGACCACAGTGCTGATTTTTAATGTTATGATCTATCGCTTATGACTATTCCTTAATGTATTCCTCAGTTATGCTGAATTATTATTATAATATATATATATATATATATGGACAAATGAATTCTCTTTATGCTGCATCACCACCTGTATAATGAACTGTGTTAAAGATGAACTTTACCACCAGCAAAGAACAAGTTTATTTAAACTCCTCGCTTCAGTCATAACCATGTAATATATTCTATTCAAGTTCGAGGATGAATTTTTGTGGTGGAGGAGATGATATGGTAGGGTTCATTATAAGTTATTATATATATATTAATGAATATACACTAATTAAAGTACAGATGTCAGTGTCAGCTACAGCTGGGACTTCTACTCCCCTGGCAGGAGATTAGAAAGTTGACTGTATTGGTCATTAGTGGTTTGGGGGATAGCTGGTCACTGTAGTTTGCAGGAAGATTAGAGATAGCCATTGGCTGGTTTAAATCATGTGCAGTTAGAGCCAGTTTGATATAGGGAATCTCACAGACAGAGGAGAGAGAGTTGTCAGGCGCACACAGAGTGAAGGGTGTGCAGCTGGGGGGTTTCCCTACGGCTTGGGCTGGGAGGTGAGCCTGGGCTGCCTCTGTGTCGTAGCTGGGTTGGACAGGCATTGTCATGCGAGTTTGCGTATGTATACTCTGGATATAATAAAGAATAAGATTAAGCAGCTAGTGGCTGTTGTAGTTCTAGTTGGTACCTCCCCCGTTGTCTAGCAGCGGCCCCTGCCGCTACGACACATGTAAATCAGCTTTTACATATCCAAAATGACATGATACGATGGTAAGATAATTCAAATTGGATTACAGGAGTGTACTCTGACACATATTATAGTGAAAACACTATTTTATGGGCAGACAATGGTGGCCATCTTAAAAAATGGTCGCTATCTTGAACTTTTAATTGGCCTACAAACTTTTTAATACTCCCAAATGAGCATTCATGCCAATTTTGGTGCCTGTATTGCAAAGTGAATAATTCTGCTAGAATTTGCACTTATCTGTCCCACTAATAAGCTATATCTTCATTTAAACTACTGATTTTGTATGTAAACTGTTGATATTTGTTTAAGTATCTTTGAAATGATATGACGTTGATGTCTACTGGTTAAAGATGTATTGTCTCCTGTAAGTGACAGTTGACAAAGATAAAAAATCATTATTCTAGATATAGTGAATATTCAAACATTTTATTGATATTATCTGCTGTTTACGTAAAATTTAGCTGTGTTTCTGGTCATCTCTTTTGAATAACCAGAGAAAATGCCAATTCCGTTATTATGGTGAAGAGACTAGACGATGCCTATGATTTATCAAAACACATATCATTCGTAATTACCAGCTTACTATAATATATAGTCCAAAGGACTTCAGGGCGACATGGCCCATTTTTTAATGGTGTGCTTATTTTAAAAAGTAATACAGCTGTATATCTAATTTTGTACTGAAATTCCATGTTGTAATGCCCCTATGAGACACCAAAATCACAAATAGTTCAAAGCACTTTTTTATTTAATGTTGCCAAATGTTATAAAATACCATGTTAAACTTTCTGTACGTGTACATGGAAAACGGATTTTTATTAATGTGTTGTTTTTATTTCTTTTAACGAACAAGAAGCTATCAGGTAATCTAGTACTTTGTATTCTTCAACAGGGAATCTACTGGCAGGTGGGAGACATAGTGTCATTGATGGACCATGAAAGTGGCATATACTATGCCCAGATACGTGGCTTCCTACAAGACCAGTACTGTGACAAGAGTGCTGTGATAACATGGCTTCTGCCAACTACCAACAGTCCACCAGATACATTTCATCCGGCTACATATATCCTAGGTTTGTAAACACTTGTTATGCAATTGTGTGTGTATATATATATATATATATATATATATGTGCTCATGCATACATTATACAAAAATATACTCTGTGAGTATGGGGGCTGTGAATACATAAAGTGTTGTCATGGATCGACATAAGCACTGGTCCGGATTTTGAAGCTGTCTGGCTAATTCTGGCCAGCAGTTTTCATATTTTTTTACCTACCGGGTAGTAATCTATTTGCTTTCAATATATTTGGTTACTATTGTTTTAGATATTTTTTACCCTTCACCACATTTGAGGAACATTTTTAACAGCCAAATCTACAATAAACATCCAGTGATGCCTGTCATTAAGCAGGGATCACCCTGGAAAAAATAATATATGTGCCCTTCAGGCACACTACAAGAAAAACTGCTGTTTTGAAATGTTATATGCCTGAAACCTGTTGATTAATCTTATAATTGTTTTGTGCGCGCGCATACACATATACAATAGTGTTTTTATATATTATATATTATATATATATATAATATATATATATATATTTGTGTCAAATCTAACTTTCACCACTAGCCCACAGGACTAGTGGCCAGTGAAGTTCACTAGTCCGCAGCCAGATCTACTAGTCCCGTCACATGTCATACATGTCCAGTTTCAGAAATGCCAACCCAGGAGATGTTTATGTAAATCAGAACATCTTAGAAAATTGAAGTGTTATATGTAAATTGTAGGGTCTCAGAAAATTGCATTTATAACCATGAATTTACATGTTACAAAAAAGGAACTAATACATTAGCAAAAATGTATTATTATTATTAATAGTTAAGAAATCACCATGCAGATACAATTCATGAAATATAATAAAAAATTATCTGATATAATAAAATTAAAGGGAATAACAACATCTAATGCTTGAATTTATTTTATATTACATCCTTTTATATAAGCAAAAGAAATACAAAAATATACATGTATTAGAAATTCCACACTTTATGCAATGCCAGTGAACTTTTTCGAGTATGCATGTTTTTGTTGCACTTTCTGGATGCCCAGTCAGAGAGGGCACATGCTGGCATCAGGCGCACTGTTTCTTTCATTTAGAGCATGTTTACAAGGATAACTTTTGGGTGGAAATGAACATAAAAATGAATTATTGTCCGATATTCCGATGTACTACAAACACTGGTCATCATAGGGATCATACATTTATCTTAAGATTCCTTACGAATAACATTTTGTAAAAAAAAAAAAACCATTGACGTTAGATGTTTCACGGAAGCCTGTCAGAGCTTCGAGATCGCAGCTATCTTCAGCACGTTTTCAAAGTTATTATTCTATCGATTGCAGCCAAATACATTTCAAACAGATACTATGGACCAGGGTATTTAACGTAAGAAATTAACATATAAACCATAAATAATCATTAATATGCCGATGTATGAGGGAAGAGTTGTATATTTAACATAACTCTTTAAATCCTGGAATAGGATCACGGTTGTTACCATGGCTAACAACCATGGTTCAATTGGTAGACACGTTCACTAGGTGTGTTCCTTTTACAATATCAGAAAAACACTGGTTTGAACCCAGCACAATACCATTGTTTTTTTGCCACTTTTTTAACCTTTCACACAATAATAATTAAAAATCGAAACGTAAAACAATGATGTAGGCTACTGCTTGTATTTGTTTTATTTTTGTAGTAGTCATTTTTACGCCATGAAAATATGTTAATTATATATAACGACGATGTATATTTCTAAATTTCATTTATCAAAACAAATCACAATTATCATGTTTTTATTTCAGTCATGAATAAATAATTACTACAACACTAAAAACACAAGCAGTACATAATTTATTGATTTAATATGACACAGTGTATAATTATCATTTAGTGAAAACAAACAAGTGTAAAAAATAATGGTTTTGTGTCAGGTTCGAACTCTCCTTCCGATTGTGAAAGCAAACACACCTAACTAATGCGTTTACCAACTGAGCTATGCAGACCAGCAGGATTCTGGGCCCGGATTTAAATTGTTACGTTCAATTTACAGCTCCTCCTTCATACATTGGCATACTAGTGATATTAATGTACTATATAACATTTCTGTCTAAAGTAAATTTTTTATAATGTATGTGTCCTTGCATGGATTATCTTCAGTGGGCTGCTATCGATACTATCACTCAGAAAACGAACCGAAGGCTACACCGAACGTTCAGTCAGGCCTCCATGAAACCTCTGGCTTAAATCAGAATATCGCACAATAATTTGTTATGATGCTCGTTTCGATCCAAAAACTACCCTTGTAAACATGCTCTGAATATGTAGAAAGGGTCCGCCTGTCATCTTTGACGCCATGTGAATGCTTTACTAATTAACTTTCTGTTTTCTACTGACAGGTTTAAAATCGAATTTATACTACAAATGTATTTTTATTTAATCTTTTAATGTTTTCAAATGTTACATACATACTCAATCTTTATGTATACAGCTGTACATGGAAAACGAATTTTAGGTAAAGCCTTGTTTCTGTTCCATTGAAGGTGTTGCTTTTGGCCCTCATAAATTAAAAAGAGGACATACTCAAATGACTCAATACATATAATGTTCACTAATTTACTTGTGTTCCAAGTGCAACATTACCACAGTTGTTCAACTTCTGATATCTATCATGTTACAAATATGTATATTACTTACTTTTTAATACAATATAAATTTACCATGATATCACCTTCACCTATCCCGTAGTCTTAGTGGACCGTTGGGGTCATGTGTCATGCCCGTCCATTCCGTGATGTTGTCCTCCCATCTCTTTTTCTGTCTGCCTCGTCTTCTCCCTCCTTGCACTGTGCGCTGCAGGATTGTCTTGGCAAGCCCTGAAGATCTTGTTATGTGCCAGTACCATTTCAACTTGCGTCGTTTTACTGTGGTCAAGAGGTCTTCGTGGGGCCCAATGGCTTGCCGAGTTCTGTTTCGCACCTCTTCGTTGGAGATGGGGTCTCTGTAGGTGATGCCGAAGAGCTTTCTGAGGCATCTCATCTACATGGCCTGTATCCTTCTCTCTGTGTCTGCTGTTAGTGTCCAAGACTCGCAGGCGTACAGGAATATTGACATGACTAGGGAGCGCATCAGTCTGATCTTTGAGCTGAGCGCTATATTCCTGTCATTCCAGATGGTGTTGAGTTTGGCGAGTGCTGCTGTGGCCTGGGCGATCCTGGCGAAAATGTCAGATTTAGATCCTTCATCTGCGATGATTGCTCCCAGATATTTGAACCTGTTGACCCTGATGTCAGTGCTGAAGCCATTGGTGTTGTTGGTCATCAGTTTGGTCTTTTTCTGCATTGATCTGCATGCCGAGGTCTGTAGAAGTCTTGTCAAGACGCTCCACCAAGTCAGTTAGATCCTCTTCCCTTCCTACCAGGCCATCTATGTTCTTCGGCAAAACGCAAGTTTGTAATATTTCTGCCACCAACGCTGACTGTCCCTTCATGGCCAATCAGTGCGTCAGTCATAATTCTCTCCAAGAAGATGTTGAAGAGGGTGGGGGAGAGCACACAGCCTTGTCTTACTCCGACGTGGTTCTGAACCAGTTCCCTATGCTGTTGTTAAGGTAGACTGCGTTGGTGGCCTTGTCATAGAGATTCTGTATCATTCTGATCAGGTTGGCGTTGATGTTGAAATGCCTCATGGTGGCCCATAGTGCTGCATGCCATACCCTGTCGAACGCCTTCTTGAAGTCAATGAAGACGTGATAGAGGTCTTGCTGGTGTTGGGGGTACTTCTCGCACAGTATCCTAAGGTTGAAGATCTGCTCTGTTGTGCTGCGTCCTGGTCTGAAGGCTGCTTGTTCCTCAGCGATGATCTTTTCCGCTTGCGGCTTCAGTCGGTTCAGCAAGATTTTCAGCATAACTTTGCTCGGGTGGCTGATGAGGCTGATGGTACGATAGTTCTGGCATAGCTGTAGGTTGCCTTTCTTGGGGAGGGTGATGATGAGAGACCATGATATACATTTTTTTTAAACTTTTTCTTTAAAACTTGTATGAATACATGTATGTTTTATTGTGACGAGTGTATGGGCATATGAATGGGCATGTCCCGGAGATATGCTGCTCTAGAAATGCTTGTAATAAGAATAATCCTTTGCCTGGAGAGCAGCAGCATCTACATAATTGTTTATTACAGACAGACACACACACACAACTAACACAATCTTTACACCATTACAAATTGCCAGGACCCCGTCCTAACTCGATCATCATTGCGATACATCATTGTTTGATACAGACTGGTCTTTCGACACTTCCTGCATATAATTTTGAGTAATTAGCTTTCCACAATTCTAACTGCTATTGTCAGTGGTCTGTAAGCTTGGTTTATACCTCAACAGTCAGGCGTTAGCTAGTAGGTAAGAATGTATGTTGCTGTAGCGTGTTCTATTTTTGTTTCAGGCCCTGAAGAGGACCTTCCTCGAAAGATGGAGTGTTTTGAGTTTGTGTGTCGTGCCCCCTCTGAGTACTATAAGGCCAAATGTGCACCCTATCCCACACAGCCTATCAAGCCAGAACTTGGTTTCATATGGACGAGTCTAGGAGGTGAAATCCGCCCGGTTCCTTCTCGAGAAGAGATCTTTGGTCTGCATGACTGTGACCAAAACATTGGACTTCATTCAGTGAAAATGAAAACAGGAAAGGAGCGAGTGAAAGAGGAGCGGAGATCTGACCAGCAGAAAGAAAACAGTGGTAGCACCAGCATCAAAACTGAGAAGAAACATAGCTGATTACAGTGTGGATATGCTAACATAATTAATTTAAACTGTAATAATGAATGTTCAACTTTTGGCGATCTTTTACTTTCTGACTATGAAAACAACAACCTACAGCCGCCAAACTGCTCCTCACACATCTTATGATTGTTAGCAGTGTACGGTTAAGGTGATATGGTGACTAAGTTTAGGGTTAATTAAGGTTAGTGTACGGTTAGAATCGGTTTAGGGTTAGGATAAAACCGGAATGTTTGAAACTCATTTATGTAGCGATGCTGCTATTAAATACTGATGTTATGGTAATCACTGAGCTATGCGAAACCGCCCCAGCCAATGTTGAGTTATGAGCAAGTTTGTTTTGTTAACTACTTTAATTATTACAGGAATTAAAATAATTTATTTTGCTGTAAGTGGTTGTTTTCATGATTAGGTCAGTACATGTGTAAGTGAAAGATGTGCTACATTTTAAAAGTATGGTGGTGTTATCCATAATAATAGTGTTTGGTGGTATCTAGAACAACAGAAAGACGCTTGCCAGCCCAACATGTCAGAAAGATCTCTGTACAGTTGTCGTTGATGTGTGACGTTACAAGGATGGATTATTCAGATAAATTAAAGTCTGAAAATCCTAGAGATTTGTATCAGAACCAATTATTGTTAGTCCTTTGGTCCAGTGAACTCGTGGCATCACATTGTGCTCACCATCTGCCATGCGCCGTCCTCCGTTACCTCCCAGATCTCGGAAACCGTTGAAGATCTATTGTTAGAAATTTTCCATAGACGTTTGGTAGGGCACTGTCAATATCATTGTTTTTGCATTGGCTTTTAGCAGATCCCAGGATACCAGCGGGACTCCTGTATTCAGCAACTAGAATCAGCACACCCCACAGTACCAGACTAGCTGCACATTCCTGGCCTTGTCTTGTCCATCCTGACTTTGTCTAATTGCTCTCCCCGAAGCAGTGGTAGGGGCTGTATCAATAACCCAGTAGATCCCTGTTAAAATGGACAGTTGCTGCATGCATGTTTTAAGCTATATCTTCATTTAAACTACAAAATGTAATATAGTGTCACATCTAAGTGGTAATTGACAGAAAAATAATATATGCTAGACAACTACGTAAAAATTCATATGTACAAATTCATACGTACTTTTAATATTGGTTGCTGCATTTACACAATATGGTTGTGTTAATGGTTATCTCATGAATAACCAGAGAAGATGCCCTTTATGGGGAAGAGCCAACAATTTGTGTGTCATTGAATGTTACTAAAGGAACCTCAAAGCATCCCAAAAAGCTACAGGTCCATATTTTGACAGTGTCTGCTTGATACACACTGGGAACGTATTTGCAATGACAAGTTTCATTTGGGCATTGACAGAGTGTATATTATTAACCATTGATAATTGGAAAATAAATAATTTCCATTACGTTCTCATAGCCCCGCTCTTCCTCCGTACTATCACCTTCATCCTCATTATCATATCTAGCTTCATTCTCATCATGTTTGGTGAAAGGATTGAAGCATATGGCTTCATCAACACAAAAACAGTATGGTTTGCAAGCCAATCCTCCAGAATGACAGCTACATGCATGTTTTCCCGACAGCTTTGTACTGGCAGTTGATGAGGTCCACGAGGGCAGGAGGGGCTGCTGGTTCTCTTGCAATGCATGGAGTTGGCACACAACCTGCACAAACTGCCACCCGTAAGCAATGATGTCAACAACAGGCGGAGTTTGCTGGTCTGCTGCCTTCCAGTGCATAATTTAGTGGAGTACTCGCAGGATGTGATATGACAAATTAGCATATGTCGATGGAAGAGCCATGCTTTTGCCTGCAGCAACACCGTAGAGCAAGCAGATAAATTTACGTACACTCCAATAACTGTTTATGATTAGCACTGTGAGCACCGAATATAGTGTAGAGGCCAGAGCTTTGCCATGACCAAATGGATAGGTCACAGTATCGCAGCCTGACAGTGCATGCATGCCAAGCAGTTGGAGGGATTTCGCACCAAGGAGGGAAGAACTTTCATTGATGTTGAGGATAGCCCACACCATCGATCTAGCTGCATACGGGCTGTCATCTGCAATCTCCACACCCAGAAGATAGCAGAACAAAGACGTCAGTGTCATCGCTGATCATTCATACAGTGTTCTTACCATTCTTTACAGCTTCCAGAAGATAACTAGAGGTAATGATAATAATATCTGCTTCACCATGGCTGTATATGCTCTCTTCCAACCATTGTCACGTTGTTGCCAAAATTGAAAGTGGAGAGAACTCTGACGAGAGCTTTCTTATCTGCCTGGGAGCTTGCTTGATGTGATAATGTAATCAACAGCCCCTTCACCTGCACGCCGGATTCGCTCTTTTGCTGACCTGTCATCATAGCGATCGGAGATGACCAGCACTTATGTTGGTTGTTACAGACCGAGTATGTCCTTCATGCTGTTGGCGAGATCTGAAGCAGACCCAGCACATCGCCAAACAATGTGATATAGCAGTTGTTGGCCATCGACGATAACCATGTCTGGAGCATCTGGCTGAAGATAATCCACTTTCAGTTTTAGAGACGAGTGTGGATTTTGTCCCTCTCTTCACACATCCATATTCAGCAATGGTTGATGCAGGAACAGTGCACAATTCGTAGTTAAAGAGTGTTTGTAGTTCGACTTGCCGGTGCTGCCCTGTCGTGATGAGACGACAGAATAGTGATGCCATGTCCTAGAGCGTCTTATCACCTATGGCTACGCCACATTTACTAGATTCCATTACTTACGTATGCCTGTTTGCTCGCTGGAAGCATAGGCCATCGACCAATGAACGCCACTGTTTTCTGTCCATGGCCATCCTCTCCATTTTCTCCTTGTGTAACCCATCTCTTTTGTTTCTCTTTCTGTGTCTCTTTGCTAGGTGTTTCGTTGCCTACCTCTTCGCCTCTTCTCTGGGGGGTCCATGTGATGGCTTGACGGCTGATGGTTTCTGGAGATTTCCTGAGTGTGTGTCCTATCCACCTCCATTTTCTCTTCTTTATTTCATTTTTTATGGGTAGTTGCTTGGTCATTTTCCAGAGTAGTGTTGGATACCTAGTCTGTCCACTTCAGGTGTAGGATTATGCACAGGCATTTGTTGATGAAGGTCTATATTCTTTTAATGTCTTCAGTGTACTTGGCCATGTATCCGATCCATAGAGTAAAACTGCCTTGACATTCGAATTGAATATTCTCAGTTTTGTGTTAATTTTGATTTGTTTTGCTCTTCAAATGTTTCTCAACATGATGAATACAACTCTTGCTTTCTGTCTTCTTCGGTGCCTCCATTTTTTTTGAGTCCTAGCTGTGTTGACACTGTGTTTAGCAGCTCTGTTTTTTCCTGCATCTGTTGATGGTTGTGGGAGATGAGAGCGAGGTCATCCGCAAAGTCCAGGTCCTCCATCAGGTTCTAAGGTGTCCACTGGATCCCATTTCTTATCAGAGATATAAAAGTTATATGTAGCTGTAGAAGCTTCGTATTTTTATCTGACTGAAAGTCGGAAGGTCTCTGTTGTCAACCTGTCCTTTAGAAAGTCCACATTGCACTGCGTTCTAGTGCTTCTCTCGATGTCTCTCTTCTTCAGCTTCATCTTCATTCTGGCCAGCACTAGATGGTGGTCTGAGGCTGCATCTGCCCCTATCTGTGCTCTCACATCCTGCATTGATCTTCTGAACTTTCGTCCTATGCAGATATGGTCGATTTGATGTTCTGTTATGTGGTCCGGTGATACCCAGGTTGCCTTATGAATCCTGCGGTGCGGGAGCACGTTGCCTCCAATGACCATGTTATTAAATGCACATAAGTCAGCCAACATCTCGCCATTTTCATTCATCAGATTCCATGGTTTTGACTTTTCTTTTCTGCCAATTTCAGGGGAGCATGGAAGCCATCAGGTAATGACGACCTGACGTCTTGGAGCATGCTCTCCCATATTTTGAGGGCTTCCTGGACGTTGACAGAAGCATTCGCCACTGCATATATAATGATGTTATAGAGGCTTGAACTTGTCGTTTTGAGAGGATGGGAATGCTTCATCCACTCTTCGTAAACACGATTTCTGTCACCTGTATTGAGTATGCGCCTCTTCCCTCCTTACTCCTTACGTTTCTCCTCCTTCATCTCATCAGCTGAGTAGGTGGACTCTATGGCAAGTGTGACATGGACACAGATGTGGTAGGACTCCACCCAAATGGCGACATGGTCTCTTGACATGGTTAATCCCTTCAAACCACCTGGCATGTTACCCATCTTGATGTATGTTTGCTCTCCAAACTGGTCTGCAGAATTCCATGTGCCTGGTTTATGACGACAGACATGAGCACTTGCCAAGAGATCCACGTTGGCATCATTTGGGAACATGTGCTGCAATTCCACCACGTGCCACGTAATGTATCTAGCGTATTGCCGGTAGCCAGCTGCGAAGAACTGGGGTAGCATTTGCTGGTAGCAGTGCTGCTACAAAAGATAATCACATCCGCGCTCAGCACGTTCGAATTGGTGCGCAATGTGCGTAGGCCATATGAGGCAATCAACCCACAGCCTACCGGTTGGGTGTTCCCGAGCTGTGTCAAGATACTGACTGATATCTTCGAATGTCTTGGGAGTAGTTGAGGAAATCATAATAGTAACGCTGCTGTCATCATACGATAGGCACGCATTGATCTCACCAACGCCTTGCCATTCGTGATCGATGTCAGTCCACTAAATGCAGCCCCAACAAGTACATCAAAAACCATTAGCTTTCACCAAATTTCCAATACAGTCATTGAACGACACGATGGTGGGCATGCCACCAGGTCGAAGAATGACTTATTTAAAGCGGTTCCCATGACTGGCCCACTTGACAAGTGTTGAGACGATGTAAAGTTGCATGTCAGCGGATAGAATTGTCTCGAAGTATGACAGCGTCGTGAAAATAGTGTCAGGGTGGGATGGTGGTGCATAGATCAGACGACCAAACATGTAGGTAGTGGCAGGTTTGGGGGAATGTTCCACTCTCGCCAGAGCAGCATTCGATAGGGTTTGGATCATCCAGTAGGGAGTTCAGCCATTGAGTGCCCACGATAGGGTACGTTCTAGATTTGCCAGTATAACACACATATCAGTGAATGGTGGGCCAACCACATCAGGGGGTTCACTTCCTTTCTTCACTAACACACACACACACCGTATATATATATATATATATATATATATATATATATATATATATATATATATATATATATAAACCTAGTTAGTGACGTAGGTACATGTTTTAATCTACATATATTGTGTGTGTGTGTGTGTGTGTGTGTGTGTGTGTGTGTGTGTGTGTGTGTGTGTGTGTGTGTGTGTGTGTGTGTGTGTGTGTGTGTGACGGTGTCAAATTGTACAAACATCAAGTCGGTTCCAATCATTTATCAGTTCTTTAATTGTGGTCTTACTTTTGAACACACCTAAAAATTTTCAATATAAACAATACTGATCTGGAGACTCATTAATGACTCGCATCATTCATATGAGGTCTGGCTTCTTCCAACATTAAATGTCTCCTTGTTGTTTGAAACCCGAACCAGCCTAGCAAACAGCTGCTGTACAAACGCACGTGACCAGTATCTCTGAGAAATGTTATCTGATGACTGGTTAATCAATTATTATAGTTATTGAAAATTTAATTATAATTAACACTTGGTAATTAAATCATGAAAAGGATGTTTCATAAAATAAAGACTAGCAATATCCATCACCCATGGTGCTGCCGCATTGTGGCTGGTAGCGACATTGAAATGTAAATTAAGATATGTATGCATATTATAATATAATTATGAATACATGTATGCGCCCAAACTACTACCCTACAACCTTCCGAGCTAAATGTCTGCCGTCTCGGTAGGAACTCATTTTACTTACTGAATCAATAAACATGCATTCACGGTCTGCACATGGCAACAGAGGTTGGTGAGTGATATAATTTATATTGTCATGTTTTCCTGCTGTTGTTCGAACCGAACGTCGAATTTCGTGTCGGTCGTTATCTGTGTTCCAACAGTATCTGGTAGTTGTCCTCCATGTTCCTCTTGGTTCAATGCATCGTCTACACGTGGTACAACTGCCTGAAGTCGCATGTCAATGTTTATAATGTCCAGGTCTTCTTCCGAATCCAATGACATGGACAAGTTGGATTCACTTAATAGTGCAGTTGTTCTTGGTAATTCAGTGTTTGTTTTAATCTTTGGGCACCAGTTCTTTGCTATCCAACAACTGAGCTCGACGGACTGTTTTTGTTTCTCCAAAACCATCCTCTGGTTGAATTATATCACATTGTCACCTTCGAGACAAGACAACACTTTGTATGGAGTCGGTTTCCATGCATCTTGTATCTTGGCACGACCAATGCGATGGTTACGCAAGAACACTCTTGATCCAATCCCGATGCCATGATCATTATCTTTCGTGTCGTGTCTTTCGCGCATGTACTGCTCGGTCAGTATTGCGACGGACTCGCTCTAGCACATAGTTCAGTCGACGAGTATGGCTCTCCAAACACTCACCCACTGACACTGTCCTTGTATCTTCCAGTGCCAGCTCCAGGAATGATTCTTTCACTCTTGGATGTCGTCCAAACATGATGAAGAATGGCGAATAGCCTGTTGACGCATGTGGTGTGGCATTGGATGCAAATGTCAGCTCTGGCAAGTGTTTCGGCCATTGTCGTTTCTCGTCTGCTGATAGGGATCGGAGTAAATTGTGCATGGTTCTGTTGTACCGTTCGTATTGGGCATTTCCTTGTGGCCTGTACGGCGTTGTCTTCTTCATGCTGTACATACGACACAACTTTCCGATCACAGTACCCAGTTTGGCGTCTCGGTACGCCAAACTGGACAAACCAATTATGTTCCAGTGCTGTGGCAACTGTCTTTGCCTTTTGGTCTTTCGTTGGAATCGCTTGTGTGAATTTGGTGATGATATCTGTGATGACAAGTACATTTTCACGTCCATCTGTTGCAAACTCTAAAACGATGAAGTCGCCAATACATCCAGTGGTGCAGTAGCCATTAGACTACCCATATGTTTTTTCAGCTTGGGTTGTTTGTCTTTAGCCACAAAACAACGCTCACATTTGACATACCATATGTGTACATCAAATGTCATCGTTGGCCAATAACAGCGCATCTTTACCAATGCTAATGTACGTTCTCATCCTCGATGTCCAGCATCATTGTGCAATATAGTCAGTACTCTGTTGCGTAATTGAGTGGGCGAAACCAGTTGATTGTTTTCCACTCCTTCGATATGGATGATTTTTATCAGTACTCCACCACTGAAAGAAAGCTTCGCTTATTGACCAATGATTTACCTTGCTGGCTTGCTCAGTGTCATTATCTGTCTTCTTGTTGGTTTGTGATTTTATTTCAAATAGGGCAGTACTTGTTTAATATCCTCATCCTGTTCTTGCGTGGTTATCATTTCGGTCCTCGGTATGGTAGACAGCATGTTGGCCATTGCCGTTGTCATCTCATGAACAAACACAGCTCGTGCTTCTAGGTTTTGTGTAGACAAGATGACGTTTAGCTTTGACCGAAGTTCTGTTGGGAGGATTGTACCACCAATAGTTTCCTAAATTGTTTTCGGCAATCGCTGTCATTTCTCATTCAGCATCTTCGCTATCCTCGGCGGTCTCCGGCTGAGATAATCAGCATTCTTGTTGGCACGGCCAGGCCGATACTTCAAATTCAAATCGAATGATGCCAGTTGTGAATCCCATCGCAATTCTGTAGCGCCTAGCTTGGACGTTTGTAAATAACTCAACGGATTGTTATATGTAAAAATAACAAATTTCGACCCGAGTAGGTTGTCTCGAAATTTTTCAGTAACAACCCATTTCAATGTTAGAAATTCAAGCTTTATTATACTACTGTAGTTCTCCACATTTTTCTCTGTTGCCGTGATGGTTTTACTCCCAATCCTTGATAGGACGCGTCGATCTCCACAATAAATGGTCGCGAGAAGTCTTGGTATGAGAGGACTCTACCAGACGTTAGTTGTTTCTTTTCATATTAGGGGGTGGTGTTATTTTGCAAATTTCGTTTTTTTATGGAATACCCCCCCTGAAAACATGTTATGCTAGAGTACAAAAATTAAAAATTTTGACCGGTTGTTTGATCCTAACCCCCTGTACATACCCTCTCAAAGTCACGCCCCTTAAAATGTTGTCGATAATGGTTTAATAGTGTGCTATTGCTCTCATTCAATAGAGTTTCAGGGTGTGTTTCACACTAAAATTATTATCAAAGCAATAATATTAATTATGTCTAATACCCACATGAATTCTCTTCCAGAAACATCTTTCAGTTTGTCAATATTATGTTCGATGTTGATTTTATAGCCTTCTTAATTGAAACTGAAGAAATGAAGAAATTTTTATTGCCGCAGATTATTACAAAACCTGTTGGTAAGCGATAGCCAATATGAACTGGCCAATCATACGTCCTCATTCGTTGAGATAATTAACATAATTTACGTGAATCGCTTAGAAATAAAAATATGTTATTTGGTATGGAAAACAACTTTAAACTATAGATTGTCATGGCAAAAGTTGCATCAAATCGTTTTGAGTTAATTTGATGAGACTGTTGATAAGCTAACGAGCTGCTACCAGGTATTTGAGCCCCAAGCTGTAGCAGCTGTCATCCCACAAAAAGGGAACAAATGGTTTGGAAGAATTTGGACACAACACGACTAGCCATACATAATTAATTTGGACACTCTGTCTGAATCCAGCAGTCTCAGATAAGCAGGTAATAGCTCCGAAGCTCTGGCATTAAACGAGATTGTCAAGAATATCATGAACTCTGAGTATGATGAACAGAAACATCGAACAGAACAGACGAATCCAAGAAGCAAGAATCCAGAACAACTCAATGAGGCAGCAAGTGGTGTTAAGTCCAAATCTCTCTTTGAGAAAACTGACTTTGTAATAACAGATCAGACAGGATACAACATCAATGTCGATGAAATTGCAGCGGAAACTTTATACTCAGAGCATAACCGTCTATTCTGCAATGTACACCCAACATTGATGTTTAACAGTGTTATCATAAGGCAATAGACAAAAATAGAGAATGTGTAGGTAGACAGTTAATACCTACACAAAATTCTGGTCAACGCAACAACAACCGTTACAGGTGTCACCGAGCAAGCCCTTGAATCTCTGAGTCGGCTTATGAATCGTACCCTTTTCCACAAGCCATGTGATAAATCAAATAAATTTGACTCCCACATAGTCGTACGACAAAACAAGTCTGTCAATCTGAAATATGAGCATTTCAATCGCTTGTCGGCGGGCGAGCTGTGTAGTTAGCGACCTATCATGTCGATGATTTGGCATTTTGCCTGCAGAAGTACAAGAATGTCCCGAACTAGTTAACCTCCATCATCAGAAGCTTCTTCGGTTTGGACCTCTTTAAGGTTATATACAGTGCAAGGGCTCTAATTGGGCTACATCTGGATGAATCATTCCTGTATCTGACTACGTCAGCCGATACTGCATGTACCAAGATCATCTTAACGTTCCAAAAGCTGTCCCACATATACAGATGCAACTATTCTCTTGAAAGATAACCTTCAAATGTAAGCCCTCTGAGAGGTTCAATCATGCGTTGTACGATCAGGGCATATGTGTTGCCATAGCCATGGTACCAGAGTCTTTTTGACCCCAAGTGCTAAACGTTCTGAAGATTTTATGCCCAAATTGGCAGCTGGCTTCCAGTAGCAAAAGGGACATGTTTACGGTTTGGAACTATGATAAGTCTGCGAAGTATTCAGTTTCCCATATGGACACACAGAAGCTAGAGAAGGCACCCATCAACAGTTTGGGTGCTGAGCGGAGTGTTGGCTTCGTAATCTAAGAGCTCTAGACATGAAGCCAAGTATCTTGCCAAAGCATCTTTAGTGGAATTTAATCCAAGGCAACATATCTGATTGACCGACGAGAGCCATGGTCTTTCTGGCTGGTTGGATGTCTGTGTGATAATAAAATGAGACAGGATATCAACAATTATGTTGATATGGAACACAAGACAGAAAGAAACAACGCCTGCATGATAAGGAAAATTGCTAATCTAGCAATAAATAAGGGGAGAATTAATTGGGAGGCCAACTCACATCAGGTGATGCACTTGATGGGTATATTGCAGCAACAGGTATAGATGAGGGAAACTAAGTATAACGTCTCTACATGGGGTTCGTTATGCTCATGACACATCTCTTTCTCTACCATAAAAATAAGTTACATGTTTCATCTATTAAAGGACTACTGGATCAATACCAGATCAATAATTATGTGGTCAATTTGATACTGTATTTGAACAATATATTAAAATGACTCTGAATGCAGCATTTAAATTTCCTGGATTAAATTTTAAACCCATTGTTGAACTAATCACTTTTTTAAACGTCAGTGGTTTATTAATAAAAAAATTGAACACCTTTTCCATCAAAGTTCGTAAGTCGCGCCATTTTGACTGATGTGTGACGTCGGCAAATGCTTGGCTCATTGAGCTCAGAGCGGGCAACTCTGTATTTAAAATTCCGTTAAAATAATCGCCAGGTGGCGCGTCGCGATGTTTACATCCGCTTCGTGTACCCGGCGGGGGAAAAGCGAACATGATTTTCGTTCAGAAATAGCTGAATTTCGGTTGCAACGATAAGGGCCAACATTTTCAAGATAGAACTGAACGCGCTGGTAAACCTGGTAAAAAGACCCGCCGGAAGCCGAAATGCAGAGGCGAGTAACAAGCCGACATTGACAAGTGGTCGAAACTCGCTGAAACTTCGAAACACTGACAGGTATTTTGATGGCCTCGTATTCGATCCCGGGATTCGGCGAGTTTCTTCTTAGTCACAGCCATGCCGTGTATTATTCTCCAAATCAGTGGTGTAGTGTCGGATATGTTATACACAACGTGAGGTTTCCCAATTTGAAACAAATATCATATGGGGTCATGGCCAAGGCTCTGCGATTTATGTCAGCCTGACACCCACACAGAGTGACAGGCTCGGTCCTTCGCCCTAGCTTAAAACTGTTTTCAGGAATCAATTTCCAAATTGTCCACAACTGTGACAAAAATGCAGATTAATTGTTGTTTTTCAAATACTGGACATTATTATATTAACAGTAGCGACTGTGGCATGCTTTTGTATTATTGATATAGCATGACATGTGCGGCTATGAAACAGATGTGTGTCAATCATAGATATAAATAGAACACACCAGTAGATCGAACTATAGCCATATAGGGGAAAGATTAATTATCTAACTATGTGGTGTCAATATTGATTGTTCTTTTAATAGGCGTGGTATATTTAAAGGGAAAGTTTGTAGCATAATTCTGTAGGGCTAAATAAAAAAATAAAATCACCACCCATGTTCTTTATGAAATCGACTTCATGCTGAATAATAGTTGTTTTTTAGCTGAAATATATGTACAGTGGAATATCTCTATTAAATATAACAATTTGAACTGGGTAAAAGTAACACAACTAGCAGAACAAATATTCTAAACTATAACATATGTGGATATATTTATGTATATTCTGGTGATCTTAATTCAATGTAACTTTGTTGTCGAGGTAACCATAATAGTGGCGAGGTAACCATAATAGTAGCGTCAGGTTCCACATTGTGCTACTAATATTTCTAATTCATGAAAAACTAATTTAAACATCTGGTTCTGTTTCAGATGTGTCATGATATATTACAAATGGCCATGGATTTTATATTCTGTGTTTGGAGCAGACAGTGTTTCCCAAATGTAACCGGTTAGACAACTTTCACATGTATCTGCCAACAAAAATGTAAGTATATGTTCATGTATTATAAACAGTGAAATGTGTTGCTCACAATTTATTGACAATGAAAATAACATTAGAGCAACCAGAACACCAAGCAAACTAACATGATACAACATTTATATAATACAAATGATATTTCATACAATGAAAACACCACACATTATTCTATAGTAGAAATATACCCAACAATTAATGTTTAACAGTAACTGATTTAGGATCATTCTAGACTATTTCGAGTAGCATGCCCAGTTGTCCACTATGTCAGAACTAAAAAACGTTCCAATGATTTTATAAAAACACAACATGTATTCTACAATGATAATGGATTGAGTTACCTCCATTTTCATATGTCACCTGTCAACACAGTTCTTATATAGTGGTATCCAATCCTCAAACATGGGGGCAAATACATTTGTATTTGAAAATATTTAAATACTTTTTTAAGTATCTGTAATTGATGTTTAGGAATAAAAAGTATTTGGATCTCTCAAGAGTATTTTTATTTAAATAAATGTCAATGTATTTGACCCTATGTCTGCTTAGCATTGTCCTTGTCAAAGTGGTTTATACTTTACTCCCTGGCAGACCTACTTAATTAAACACCATCTCATGACTGTGGGAAGCATCCAGCCAAGCTGTAATTAATTAATCCAGATGGTTTGTGTACAAATATCCACCATCGTCTATAGCCAGTTACTTGTTTACACAGCTGAATGAATTGGAGCAATGACGGGTGAACAGACTTGCCCAAGGTTCGAAACAGCACCACATTGTTTCGTTCTCGTAGTTGAGAGTCTGAAGCCGAGTCAAAGCTTTAAACCACTGCGCCACTGTACATAGTTGATATATTTATTTAGGCCTTATTTTATTTCAGGTGTCCAAGTCGGCCATATACAGAGAGTTTTACCTGGTGGATCCATGGCAGGCTTGGTCGAAGGGTACAGAGAGTCATACCAGTGTATACCAGCCATAAGATGGAACTTCCGTGCTCTCAGCGGAGAACAAGATATGGGATAACACTCAGCACTTGTTGACTGCTGCCCTTACAAATTATCAGTTGATTTGTAAATAAGCAGTTGAATGATTATGAACAAATCAACTGACTCTTGACACAAGCAGATCTTGTTTCATTAGCTTGGGCATATCTGTCCCAAGGACTGCAATTCCGACATGGACAGTCATTGTGGGCAGCGCAGGGCCCGAGTTCTGACAAAGATGTAATTCACCATTCTCTTTTCTGTCTGCCATGGGCTGGTGGATCTGCAGGTAAACATACAGCTGTAGTGTCTTCTGCAGCTCCAATTCTTGGTCCTGAACCCGAAAACAGCCATGTTGTCAGGGTTCGCTAGGACTTTGCCGGACGTTCTTGCTAGAGCCATGGTTCCATCCCTATAAATAAACAGGACATGCCGTAGTGCTAAATATTGACTGTTTGAATTTACTATGTTTTTATATGAAAAAGATATTCAATCTGCGCCAAATAAGCAGCATATATGTTACAGTGTAATAGTGAACAGTGTCCTTTACTTTGGTGCAGTGTGTTGGAAATGGCAATATCAACAACCAGGACAGGATTAGGCTAGATACATTTATCAAGAAAGCAAATGGGACTGTAAGGATGGAACGGGTCATGGATAGAGTACAGAAGTTTTCTGGCAGATGACATACACTCACTAAGATCTTAATTTGACAGCTGACAGATACTGAGTTGCCTTTATTATTGCACAGATAGATAGATGGTGATGCTGCTCCAGCTGCTGTCTTCATTGAATAGAGATGTGTATATGTTTGTGTGGTGATACATATTACATAAACTAAGGTTTGATAACTGATTACATGATCACTTAGTGTTTATGCACTAGAGTTGACAGTGCTCAGTCATGCAATTTCCTAATGTTGGTAAATGTGGTATTGAATACATAATTGGTAAAATAATATGCGTCTTACAAACCTTTCACTCCCAGTCCAGAGATGATTTTTCGTACTCGTGTTACTTGTCTTTAAGTCTTTTTGTACAATTAAAATTGCCCTCGTAGCTTTCAAAAATTATCGAAGGAAAATAATACGTCTTCGTACTTTTTGGGGGACCATTACCAAAAAATGTTCGTACTCACGATTACTTTTCACGATTCATATTTTTCATATGAACAGTTGCAAGCAAATAATATTTGCTTGTCTAATATATTATATTAGACAGATAAAAATGGGAATATTAGAAGTAATCTAATAAATGTAATAATAATCAAGGTATTCATTTTCTATTACTGTTGACATTTCAGTTAAATAAATATTCAGTCAGATTTCTCTAATTAATACCTTCTCTTCCCAGAGAAAAGCAACATCTCCTCACCCTCCTGCTTAGTACAAAGTACAAGTTATATTGTAACAGTCCCTGGAAGCACTGCAGGAGATAAGCATCCCCTAACATCTTGCTTTGTAATTTTAGAAGCCAGGCCTACAGCCCCACCTGTACTGTTTGCGCTCTGTCAGTATTTTGTGATTGACTGGTCATATTTCCAACATACAGAATCCTGACTGGGTCTGGGCGGTTAGCTCTAAACCTGTCTATTATGTTTAATTAAGTGCAAACTGTAAACCTGTCTAAATCCACAACCATTCTGTGTTTGTCCCATCCAGACATGGGTCAAATACATTGAAATTATTTAAATACAAATATTCTTGAGGGGAATTTCAATCTTTTAAATATAAAGTATTTAAATATGAATACATTGAAAAGTATTTCAAATACTTGTTCATATATTTTCAAATACTTTTCATTTTGTATTACTATGTAGGTAAAAGAAAAGCAACACATATTGAGACATCTAGTTTATAGGCATAATTACTGTTTTGCTCATATGATGACAGGCAACCAGTGCTAGAGTATTGTTATTGCTAACTGCATCACAGTGACAACTGATTGAAAGAGGTAAAGGCCAAAATATATTGTTTGTATGTTACGCCAGGAGGTCCATAATAATATGATGCCTATGTTGTCTCCTCAGAAGACACTAAGAATCATTGACAGATAGTTGCTCAATCAAACAGCTAGGGAAAACGAATAAACCAGCGCCAAATTGAAATGACTAAAGAACAAAAGGGTATATTGACCTATGGTCTGTTAGGTATTAATCCATTCTCTGGCTCTGAGCAATCATAGTTGTAGTCACTGCAGGGCCATGGGGAAGCCTGTTGTTAAGTGTCATCAGTAATTAGCAATGTTGGATGAAGTTGCAGTGCATTAAGGATCAGTTTAGCAGGCATTACATGTGACAGTGAAAAAGAAATGTTGATACTGACACTGTATGAAAAAATACTTGAAAAAGTCAAATTCTTAAATTCAAATACTTAAAACAGTATGTAAATAATTCATTTCAATGTACTTGACCCCATGTCTGGACCCATCTGATATACCACTCTTTGAATTTGATACTCTTTTGAATATGCCCCTCTGGTTTTGGTTGTTATAGTAATGTATTTGATCATGTGTATTTGAAATTTGTAAATGCCTCATATTTGTATTTGGATTTGCAGTCCAAATTAAAGCATTAATCCAGCGTTAAAATGTTCATCAAATTCCAGAAAGTCGTCCAATTGCTAATAATAACACCTGATAGTGGGATAAAATTGAAGAACATTAGTGACACAACAACAGAACAAGAATGACACCAGGATTCCATGAAAGTCGCCTTTATGTTAGAAACAGGATATTCATTAATAACTATTGAAAGTAATCAATGATATTGAAGTAATCGTGTACTCGTACTGAGTATATTGTAGTGCACGTACTCACTGAGTAATATTTGTTTTCTCTATACCCGTACTATGCATAAACAGCACTGTATCGCTAAGATTTCCTAGTACATTTGTATTGTACTACTCCATCTCTGGTATATTGTTAATTGTGCAAAATGTCATATTGAGACATCATTAATGTGCATGGTGGATCATCTGACTTACTTGCTAAACCATAGGATAATTTTTTTTTTTACATTTAGTGATTTGCACGACACAATGTTTGAGGGTAGAGAAATCCACTCATCGTGGTGGAGAAGAAACTGGTTCCAAATGTTTACCGAGTGTTTACCTGAAGATCTAGTGTTATATGACAGAGTGATCTTGTGGGATATCTACAAGTCCACGTTCCATCTAGTATATTATGCTAGTCTATTCATATTTCTTCTTGTTTGCTCAGTGTGTCCCCAATATTTCAAGAAACTACCAATAAAGGCAATAATATTGCAAATTTGCAAGTGATTTTTTTTACAGTACATAAGTTATGTCTCATCATATAGTTAATTATTCATCCTTTACTGTAAGCCTGTAACATGTCCTAGTATCAATGTTGTATGAGTATCTGAACTGAATACAGCACATAGAATTTGTAATTTGTTCTCTCACTGAACAAATAACATGAATGATTGAAAACAACATTCGCACTGCTATTTTTTAACGTTTGAATAATATGTTTACTGAAAAAATATAGCAGTCATAATTTTCAGAGCGGTCAACCTGAAAATAGGAACTCCAGCCACGAAACTCGAAAGGCAGTACTTTTGAAGTTATTTAACGAGTGATATCAAAGTGCCTATATTATCGTTCATGCGGATTGACTATGACGTCTATGATCTGGCTTGCATTCAGCTGTTTTTGCGTGTTATTGACATGTAGCTTTACCTTATTTTTTATGCCTCTGTTCAGAAAATTGATATATACCATTCAAATGAGACAAAGAAAACAAATACAATGAATAACAATATCAGATGCTTCCAAACTCGCTTGACCTAGTTAGCGGCTCCATGATCCCGTGTACATACCTTCTAGAACGTTAACTGTGGTGGACGTTTACGAACAATATCAGTATGTACATAAGTCATCTCGACAGATATCGCAATGTGTCTAATGGTACAAGATTCAAATAATTTAGATACAGAAGACTTAATAATATTTACTAACCTTCTGGCGCGCTTTGATGACTTGGCTACGGCGTTTCGACGACTATCGTTGGTGATTAAATATCGCGCTAATATCGTTTGCACAGCTCCATACTTGAAAACCCGACGTCGCCGACGTTTCTGCGGATTTTGACCCAGTACATACGGTGAGAAACATCCTATTCGAAGCAACGTTCTTCGAACGGATGTTCTTCTTCGAAGTTCGCGTATCTTACAACATTGTGTTTACAACGGCGATAGCATTGACGCACGCAATCGGACACGTGACTTTAAGGCCGGTTCTGCGTGCTGAGTGGTCAGACCACGGTCAGACAACAGGAAGAGGCGCATCATGGACGCCTCTATGAAGCCGATGATTTCAGTAAAATTATCCACTTTGGAATTATTTTACTAATAAACCACTGACGTTAAAAATGTGATTACCGTTCAGAATGGTTGCTTTGTATTAGCTCTTTCACGTGCATAGCACTTAATATTTCCCTTTTGGTTCCCTTTAAGGTTTTACGTGTTGCTATTTTAAATATGCTAATTTTGATCTCGTCGGACATTCGTATCGGTCGTTTTCAAGATGGCGACTAAAATGGCGGTTATCTTCTATAATGGCTACCATTAAACGTTATTTTACTAGCTAGGTTATATTCTGGAGAGGAGTTTCACAAGTAGTTCCCTTCTTGCTATTTATGAACTTTTATATTATCTTCAAAACAATTTGCATGTTTAACTCATTATTTATTAATATAACAATGGTAGCGTCATTGTGTTGTGACATATCAGCAGACACAGCAGAAACCGACTTCGTCGGTGTGACACTTCAATATGCATGTAACACATGTGTATATATCACACGATAAGTGTTTACACATTGTCCATGACCTAAACGTCCTATGCAAAATGTAACAGCTCCTAGTTACTACACGTCCTAATGTTTACTGTGTTACACATTAGCTACGAGCACACAGTCCACCACAGTAGTAAAGAGAAGTGCATTGAAGTCCTCCTTTGAGGCACTTGCATAGTCCAAACGGAACCTTTATTGCAGCCACAGCGCAGTAGTTCACGACAAGCTTGTGTCGCTTCAGAAAGAGTTGTCCAGCATATTTTCCAGCCGTCATTATCATTCCTGTTCCACCCCATTCACTTGGAGATGGAAGCTCCGGAGTCGCGATCATCGTCTGTGCCCAACAGTGACCGGCTTGGTGAACAGCCCGCTTTGTGTGCTGGATAAGAAACTGCTTGTGTCGGAGGACAATAGCTCTACCTTTTTGTGTGAACTGCTTCCTCGCTCCATTGACAAATTCCTGGCTGCTAGTACAGTCGTACAGCAAGACTAGCAATCGTTCCAGTGGACACAGCCAATCATCTACGGTCGCCGGGGTAGCAGCCAAAGCACAGAAAGCTGGTGTGACTTCGTCATAGGCACTCCACATGCCCCATGCAGTCCGTTTGCCCCTGCTTCCAAAACATGACACCGTGTCACAACCAGTGAAGGCATGACACAACGGTTCAGGCCCAGTGCGTTGGCCATCTCGTGGGCCGGTAAATATGGGAAGTTCTTCCGAGCACCAAATGCAATCCACACTGCCACAGTTCGGTGACGTTGAGGCGCTGGGCTGATGTCACTGCAAGAACTACCACATCCGTGTCAACTGTGCGAATGGGTATCTTGTCATACCCTTATTTCACAGCATCTTCCAGGTGGAGTAGGATTGTGTATCTGCTTTTTTATGAGCAGGCTATAAATCTCGGGGCACATCAGTGTGATATGTGCTGACGACTTGTTTGTCAGTGGCAATGGTTGCTGCAGGGGGTCGATCCGGTTTTAAAAGTGGGGGGACGGGGGACCAATTTATATATACATATATGTATGTATTTTTATGTATGTATATAATATATAATTTTAATATATATATATATATATATATATATATATATATATATATATATATATATATATGGTGCTAATTCTAAATATATTTGTAACTATTAATATTGTGGACTGTTATACACATTGCACAATATGTGTAATTATCTTCATAATCATGTCTGTTACTACTGTGCACTACTTAACTAATATTAACTAATTAACTGAATTAATTAGTGCAAAAAAATCAATATAGCAAATTTATGACTCCATTCAATGCATTTCAAAACACTGCAAAAAGTATTTTAATAGTCATATAAATAACAAAGTTATGCCATTTTAAAGTTACTTTTCTTCCAATATTTATCAACAAATTTCGCGCAATTTTTCCGTCTTTAAATTGAAATAACTTCGGATCTAATAAAGATATCGTAATAAAATTAACAGATATGTGATCTGTAACTTATTACCTTTCATTTGAGCCCCCAAAATCCTATGATGATTTTGAATTGTTTTTGAAGTGCCTATCGGCATCCCAGACATAATCTTTCAGATGCGCAGAAACGTCAATCGGAAAGTTTATAACGACCCGAAAAATGTAAGCGCGACACCGGGCTGAGCCGCTGCCGTGCTCTATCAGTTTGCATCCTTGTGTTGATATTATTAGTAGGTTCTAGCCATCAAGCACATTATAAATTATGAAATTTGTGTTTCACATTCCTTGATGCTTATCGCCTATAACCGACCGAAGCGGCGGATTCCGGCACTTTGTGTAACTTATTCCCGTTTGAGTGATGACAAATTTCTTTGCCAAAATGTAGGATTGGGAAGTTCTACACAGCATGGGCGTCGATCGGTGGGGGACAAGGGGACCACGTCCCCCACTTTTCAGCCTGAGGGGACAGCATAGGAAATGTCCCCCCACTTTTTCAGTTCATAAAAACAAATTTACAGGCATATAGCGAGGCTGATCACTCCCCTCTCTTAAAAACCCTACATCGGTGTAGTAGTAAAATTAATATACGAGTTCAGATATAAACTTCCGACTACCCAGTGGAAAAAATTATTAGATAAATTACTTGGTT
>JAODUO010001831.1:0-59178 GCA_025642075.2 Ridgeia piscesae
TTTTATTTTTAGACACATTTAAACAATGCACCCTATTTCACCGAGCGCCACAACAGTGAGCAGGCGACAGTTTCAAAATGCCTAATCTCTCACATCTACACACTACACAAACTTTCTTATGTGCCATATATGAACACATTACCCAATTTTTCAGATAGCCCAGTATGTTTTTTGTAAAATATCACATACAGGCTGTTGTCATTTTGCAGTTAGAGTTATGTTGATTGTTTTCCCTTGTCCCTATTAAAAGACTGTAAATGATACATGACTTGTATCTTCAAAACCCTTAATAGTTCAATTCTAAAGCATTACACAATGCAATTAGTAGACATTCAATACACTGTGGCACTTGCCTGATTGAGCAGTGATCAAGTCAGTAGGCGCACCTGCTTTGAGATGGGCCTATTGGGTGATTCCCTGAAGTTGCACAGCCAAGGTGTCATTAGGAGTTACTCCTGGGGTCTTTCCATGTTCCTAATTAGCTGAAGTAAACAAAAAATGATAGATTGGTCACCCTGCTGTACTGTGATTGGTCCATTTTGGGTATAGATTTTCAAACAGAGGATTCACTGCTTCAAGCCCCTCCCCACCCCCCTTATCACACCAGTGTTCGGTCACTGTGATTTGGACTTTCAGACTCACTAGAAGTCTGTAATCTCAAATCACGGTTTGTCTCTGCCAATTGTAATTCTGCCGGGATTATTCTGCATGATTACAATGAAGGAGACTGCAAATAATGAGACGAGTAAGCTTAGTAATAGGAACACATCGCCTGTTGGAAGAATGTGTAAACATCGGCGTGGCTTCCAGCAAGGCCACCCATATTTCAAAACAACACATGCCGAAACGACCGAAACACAACCCAGTTCTGTATGGATGCCACGACTAGACATGGATGACTTTTCAAGAGTTGTACAAGAAACATCTGGTGGCCTCTTGACAGTCCCCGATGCTGATGGAATATCTGGCAGCAGCAAAATTCTTCGGCCGCGGCCAAACCGGAGACTACCTTTAACAGAAAGCTACCTCCAGCCAGATGAAAGTCAAGGACCTTCCTCCGAAATGCGTCTGCTGAATGTTGGAAAGAATGCTCAGATGTGGAATGAATGCTACATGAGCATGCTGAGCAGAAGATGTGCACTTTGCCACACTTTCAAGTATACCGCGAACAACAGGTTGGCCTCTGTTGGAAGGAGTCGTTGAAATGTGTGAACTGTGAGTATCACTCACGCATGTACAAGTTGTACAGTGAGATAGAAACTGGACGTTGTGGTCAGCGGGCTGCCACAACGAATGTTGCACTTCACATCGGTCTGCAGGATTCGACAACGGCAACCACAAAGTTCCCCGTCACATTCTCACAGCAATGGACACGCCACCTCCCAGTCACACTGGATTGCAGAGATCAGCGAACAAGGTCACAGCTCTCACTGCACAAGCAACAATGGATGACTTGCGCATGAGAAGACAGAGATCTAAGGAGACTAACACTCTTCGTGGTCTGCCAGAAGATGCTCCGATTAACATCAGTGTCGATGTTCGATACAATTCTACCAATCTCAAAAACAGTTACAGTTGTGGTACCCACAATGCTTCACAGGCTCTCGGGACTGCATTCAGCTGGCAATCTGATCAACGGGAAATCATAGTTTTCCAACTGGACAATAAACTCTGCAAATTAGGATCTTCACTTTGAAGTAAAGGGTTAAATGTCACCTGCCCTGGACATATTGGATGTACAGCCAATGTGCTAGCAACGGAGCCACTGTCTGAGTACAGGATCGGGAAACACATTGGTGACAGCCTTGCACAAGATAATGTCGCAGTCAAGTATGTCGCTACGGATGGAGATGCGTTGGCTTCACGTGGCATACAAGACGACCATGCCAGCTGGCATGGAGACACAGAGGCAATCTGATACAACACATCTGTCTCAGACACAGTTTCGCCACATCATGAAGGCATCGTTCTCCCCTATGATGTTTCCCGGAGAGAGTGCTGCTAGACGAACAGAAAACAGAAGACTGTTTGCAGAGGATGTGAAGACAAGGTGTCAGATGGTCTACACCAGTGTCCACATGCTTCATGACACCGATGAAACAGCCATAGCGAGACGCATGCCGGATGTCATTCAAACTACACTTGACTGCTATTCAGGTTCGTGTGCTAACTGTCGCAGACATGCGATTGTCTGCCGGGGTGGTAGAAGGAATTGGTGGAACACGTCACCGCATTTGAAGGCCTGCGGCCTCATACGAGTAAACATGACAGACGGTGATCGAAGCACACTTCAAGGACTGATAGAAATGCGTCTTGGCAATGTCGCACTTCAAATGACACGCCGCAGACTTACAACAAATCCAAACGAATCTGCAAACAGAGCCTTTTCTGCATCACTACCCAAGAACATTAAGTTCAGTCGAAATGCACTGGGACGTGTGTGTTCCGTCATAGATCGCCTAAACTGTGGTGCTGGTGAATCGATGCTGCAGAAGCTAGAAAATGTGCAGTGTCCCATCACGAAGGGTGGAAAAGTTGCTCGCGCAGCTAAACGTATTCAGCAAGATGTTGTCTACCAACGAGAATATGCCAGGCAGCCGGCTGTGCGCCGACACAGACGAGCTACAAAGGCACAGCGGATGAAAGACTACTTCAAGGCAAAACAACACAGATCTGTACTTGACATTTACAGAAAGCGCCAGCTTGATCGGAAACCAGCCAGTCAGACAATAACAGCAGCAAGACCAGTAACAAGTGTGAGAAGGAGACGTCGACGTCCATCCCCACATAGCAATGACACTGAACACTCATATTCATTAAGATCACGAAAATCAGCCGACCACCCACCCCTATGCAAGCAGACAGTAGGCAGACACACCCATCACGTTACACAGCACAGTATACATAGATAGAAATGAGCACACACAGTAATCTAACAATATGACATTGTATTATTCCATAGCGTCTGCTTGAGCTGCAACTTTAACAAGATTTAACAAGATTGCCACCTAGAGATTCAACTCTAGATGGCAGGTGGACTAGGAAGCCATTTGGCTTATCGAGAGTCCAACCTATCTATCTAAGTATACCCCGCCCGTCTTAGGTATATGTTGATTTTATTTTGTTTAATCTGTTCCATTCGTTTACTGTTCTTTGTGAAAATGAAAATTTTCTAATATCTAGTCTACACTGCTTCTTTGCTAATGTAACTCCAAGTCCTCTAGTCCTTCTCTCTTCCTTGACTGTGAAAAAAATATTTCTGTCAATATTTTCATATCCATTCAATATTTTAAACACCTCAATCTGATCTCCTCTCAATCTTCTGGTTTCTAGTGTTGTTAAACCACATCCTTTTAGACGCATTTCATAACTAATATTCCTGAGTTTTGGCATCATTTTGGTTGCTCTCCTTTGTACTCTTTCTAGCATATCAATATCCTTCTTGCGATATGGCCTCCATGCTTGTATACAATATTCCAAGTGAGGCCTAACTATTGTTTTATACAGCGGTATTATTAGTTTTTTTCTTTGTACACTATATTTCGCCTAATTAATCCAAGAATTTGGTTTCCCTTCGCTGCTGCAATTCCACACTGCTCTGATACCTTCATGTCAGCACTAATAGTTAACCTTAAGTCCTTTTCCTTTAAATTAAGGTAGTATTTAGTACAGTATCACCCATTGTATATTGTGCATCTTCATTCCCATGTCCTGTGTGAAGGCACTTACACTTTCCAAAATTAAACAGCATTTGCCACTTCTCAGACCATTCTATCAACTTATTTAGATCATCTTGTAAATGCTATCTATCTGCATCACTTATAATTTTCCTAAACACTTTTGTGTCGTCCACAAACTTCAACACTTTGCTTGTTATGTCATCATCCAAATCATTGATATATATTAAGAATAAAATAGGTCCCAGTACTGATCCCTGCGGCATATCAAATCCTTTTGAAGCCTCCCTATCAATACTAGCTCTTTGTTTTATAAGTAATATTTTTCTTCTTGACATTATTTCCTATTCCAAATTTGGTCCCTTCTGCTCTTACACTGTTGTCCTTCTGTGCACTTGTCTAAGCCTTTTTTTAAGTATAAGTAGCAGTATCACCCTGTTGTGATCTTCATCCAGCCTTGTGAACATTCTTCCAAAACAAACAATTTGATTCCAGACCATTCTTCTTATAAGACATTTGAATGTGTATTATCACTTTTATTTTTAACAAAAAATCAACCAGGTGATCTTTAATTAGTCTTTCTAATAGTTTGCAAATCACCGATGTTAAACTCACTGGTCTATAGTTCTGACTTGTTTCTCGAACCTTTTTTAAATAATGGTATAATGTTTGCTTCTTTCCATTCTAACGGAACTATTCCCTCCTCTAATGACAAATTGAACACTGTTGCAAGCGGTATGCTGATTTGTTCTACAATTTCCAATAGTAATTTGGGAGGAATCCCATCCACTCCAGGTGATTTATTATCCTTCATATCTCTTATTTTCATAGCTACCATTGTTGGGGTTACAATTAGTTGTCCTAAATAGTCAAACTCTTTCCCTTCGAACTTAGTCTCAAGTACTGGTAATATACTAATATCTTCCCTGGTAAACACCGAACTAAAGTACTCATTTAGGTTTTCTGCCATTAAGAATCCCTCTGTTATTATGTTTCCATCACTACCTTCTAGAGGACCGACCTTATCCTGAACTTTCTGTTTACTTCGAACATACGCATAAAAACTCTTGCTGTCATGTTTTATATTAAAAGCTATTTTTTGTTCGTAGCTTCTCTTTGAATTTCTAATTTCAGCTGTAGCTTGATTAAGTGCTTCTTTATAAATGCTATAGTCTTCTTCACTTCCGATATGTCTATATGTCTTCCACATCATTTGCTTGTACTTGATTTTTCTAATGGCTTCCTTCGATAAGTGTTTCTTCTTTGACCGTTTCCCCTGTTTTTTGACTGTCTATGCAATGTGAACACAATCTACGTACACCATCGATCACCTGCCTGCTGCCTGACATACATGCGACCACCATGAGAACACTAGCTCCACGCCACCACGCTCTATCGACACTTTATGATCATCACACTTGTTGCACGGCAACGCCGTAGCACGTGTGACACTGACCAGGGGCCAGTTACCAGCCAAGATGACAACATTTCGGTGTCAGTCAGTTATTAGGAATATGGTGTATAGATTTATGTGTAGACTTGATAGCTCTGTTAACTATATTTTAAATGACATTCTAACTTCTAGCTTAAGATTCACTTCCAGGATCCGTAAACACTGGAACAAGCTTTTATATATGATCACTTGACTGAAACAAATGTATACATTTTGCTTATATACACAGCATTGGGTCAGAATGCATACTGTACATATTGTCTGCCTAATGTCAACACATGGACCTCAGAGTCACATGTACTTGCTGTATGTGCCCGGTTGAGTCTGGAATAAAGTTATTGAATTGAATTGAATTATTGGCACAACTTTCTTCGTCTTTCAGTTATCGTTAAAATATCGATTTATAACGTGCATTTACCACGCCAAAACCACAACTACGACTCTCCATTATACTTATAGGCGGTTGATGAATTCTTAAGTTTATGTTTTGCGTGGCGAAGTGTTACTCCTAATATTTGCGACGCAATTCATCATGACATTTCAGCAGAGCATTATACTGATCTTTTCAATTGAGATGCATGCAACCTATTTATCCAATTTCTAAACAAGAAGTATCAATGAATCTCAATTGCAATTTTCAAGCCATCGACTCGTGGCATTGTCGATGCGCCGTTCTTACGGAAACATCGATGTGCGAAGCCAGGACTGGCAGCAGGGAAATGTGACTGATCATTGATGCCTGCACAAAACAAACAATGCCTTGCTCACATTTACTCTTTAATTGACCTTAATCTGGGACGTCTCGGAAAACAAGCGCCAGTTATATAATAGATCATGCAGCAGCTTGAAACACAATTGATGACATGTTGTCGGCCCAAGCGCAAAGCAAACAACAACTACACAATCAGGGGTCGAGGGTAATTTTTAAATTGGTAGTAGACCCACGTAAAGTAACGCAACATTTAGAAGTAAAAAGTAAGAAAGTAAACAAAAAAGTACTTTGCTACAAGTAAAAGTCATTCCCCAAAAATGTACTTCGTTACAAGTAGATTTCAAAATAAACTACTTAAGTAATATAACGAAGTAAATGTACTTCGTTACATCCCACCACTGTTGATCGGTGAATCCTCAGAAAGGCCACGCAATCTGTTCACACGCTTAACCCTTTCTCGTTTCCTCGCTAAATCTTCCAGTGTCATAGTTGCGGTTGCAGCTGCAACTTTGTTTGCTGTTCTCTGCATAACAATGCGATTCGGCACAGGTAAATTCAGGCAAGTAAGGATCACACGCCCCGTTACATTGCCTGTCATTGATTCCTGAAGTCCTACCTGCAGGCCGACATTAGGTGTCGCTGGCTTGCGACCTCGCTTTCCCGTCTCGATTTCATTGTACAGCTTTATAGGCTGGATGTGAATCCACATTTTCTGCAGAGAAGAGCACACTGCCAACACAACCCAACCTTTACCTCTCGGCAAATGGTAAATTCAGGAATGGCACACATGTTTTGCTCGGTTGAATGCTGCTGTATGCAATCGTTGTACATCTCTTGCATTTTCCCCTTCTCGTAAAGGCGCATCTCCTCGTGACTGTCATCTGGCTTCAGATAGGATGACAGTAACTCGTCATCATCGTCATGTTTCGGCCTCAACAGCTTTGCCTCGCCACATCGGCCTTCGGCATCGGGAATTTCAATGAGTCCACCTGGTGTCACCTTTGCCACTCGCTCGAACTCGACTTCAGTGAGTCGTGGCATCCACGTAACTAGGCTTTCTCCATCCTCCTGCACAGTCCTGCTGCGCATCCAGGTCACGTACCCAACATGACCCTTCCTAAAACCACGTTTTCTATCATTTTTGGGTTTCAGGGGTGGCTGGATGTTACCAGACGCATCACTCATGATCACAGTTATTAAAGAGGCAACAGAATATTCAAACCGGGCTCAACAGAGATGTCTACTGTAATGACAGACTAGTGCTAACCCGATGTGGACATGCCAGATTCAAGAGACGGGGGCATTTGTTTTCCTCCAGGCTAACTATCGGCTGCCACCATAGACTGGCATACTGTTGTGTGTGTTTCAATTGTGATTTACAACCCTCACCCTTTCAAATAAGTCAGATTTGGGATATCTGCCCAGGTGAGCTGGACTTGTAGAGGCCGGGCAACTAATGAGACAGGCCAGTATTCTGGTGGCTGTCTTTCACATGTAGCTGTGTGTTATGTGAAACCAGGATGTTGTAAAATTGTTTGATGTGACAATTATTGTGTACCAAAAAAATGCAACAATTCACATGTTCTTTTCACACTGTCTATAAACCATGAAGTAGAAAAGTGGGATTATGCACAGAAGTCATCTTAAAACAGGCAAATGGTCAAGATGTTGTGATAAAAAGAGAGCGTACTGGATAATATTTTTTTTAAATATACAAATTGCACCATATCTGTTGAATGACATGCTTTCAAGGTCAATGTTGTGTATACAGTGAGGCACTGACATCAGAATTTGTATATTTATAACAGTAACTAATGCATGGGTCCGAAATCTTTTCGATATGCGTCCGGGTAGCTGTAAGATATGACAGATATCAGTGAAATTTGTCGCAAAAATTTCTGTATATACTGACTATATCAATTTTTTCTAAGTTTACAGTGTGTATTGATTTATTTGCATTTAAATTTGTTTACATTATCACCACTTTACGTTATTTCATAATATATGAAATGTTTTTGTAAACAGATTATTTTACAATGTCACAATCAATACTGTTTGCTTAGTCAATTTTGTTTTCATTACATACAAATTGTTATAAGCAATAATTACAGTTTAATGTAATAGTTTTTTTAACAAAGGATCATAATATAAGTAATTGTTTGTATTTTTATTATGTTTTTTCTTACATGTCGTGTACACATTGTTTTTCAAATTTTTCATTATACTGTGAGTTTATGACTTGTATTTATTGTCTAGTCATTAGAATCTTTGTTAATATAATCTTATTTAATATGCCTAATATTTCTTACATCACGTTTGTACGGATGAACATAATAGTTACAAATGCTCACGCAAACCAATAAATTCAACATTCTCTGTTGCTGTTTCTTTCCCAGGTTCTTTGCAGCGTACCAAATGTCCCACTGATGACAGGAGGGTCCAAATTCTATTTCTCACACAAGCTACTAAGAGCTTGTAAGAGATGCTACATTTCAACTCCATTGGAATCACAGATCTGGGCTCAGTTTCTAAGTTACACCAGGAACAAATTGTATCAACAACACAACCCGAGGTCCATTCTCTATTCTATAACACATAATATGGACCCCCATAGAATATGGACCCGGGGCCCATTTTCCATGGGGTCCATATTCTATGGGGCATCCCGGGGCCCCCCAACACACAGAGGAAAATGCACCCGGGGCCCACCACGGGTCCCAAATCTTTAACGGCACCATTCCCAGGGCAAATGAAAATTTTCAACCCCGGGAATGTTGTGTTATGTATTATTATTTAATGTATTCCACACATTATGTGTGTAAACAGGCCAACTGAAGTTGTTTTGATGTCTTAGCACCCACAACTACACATATACATAAAAAGATACAAAACTGTAATCAAACACCACTGAACGTATCTGTTTTGTTGATACAATTTCGATACCATGCATGATATGGTGTTTCACTAATCTGGAAGTTTCATTACTAGGGCCAAAAACCTTGGCAATCAAAGCATGCAGTTAAACGTTTGCATGGAAGCCGAAATTAATACTTATGTTTGTTGCAACTGTCCTGAGCTGCATCCAGCCTCAGGAAGAGACTGAATACCTGACAATGTGCTACCTTGGCGACGACCACTGATGCTCGATATCGCAACCACAGATCGTGTCGTATGTGTGGGCTGCAATGGTGTCGAGGTTGTTTGCGCCTTTGGGTTGAAACTGTTAAACAAAGCACTGAATAGGAATAGTGATATTATTTGTTCTTAAACTGCATGATCTCTAGGTAACAGTTACTCAAAGCACTCACAATATGTATACAAAAACTACTGAAATAGGTATATAAATAAAAAAACAAATTAAGTTACACAAGTAAACTAATAATAACAATGGGCAAATTAGCCCTGAACAAAACCATAGATATTGTCAGTTATGCCTTAGAAGTGAGTGTAAATGGTGTCACGTATGTTTGTAGTCCATTCCAGGTCATCACACATATTTTTAAAGTTTGTAAACTGGCTTAACAGTTAACATCCATGTGTCCACCAAAACGTGTGACTGGCATAAAGCCCTGAGTTGCACACATACTCTGGCAGGGTTAGAGTCTTCCCAATGAACACATCATCTCCAGACACATCATCTCCAGACACATCATCTCCAGACACATCATCTCCAGACACATCATCTCCAGACACATCATCTCCAGACACATCATCTCCAGACACATCATCTCCAGACACATCATCTCCAGACACATCATCTCCAGACACATCATCTCCAGACACATCATCTCCAGACACATCATCTCCAGACACATCATCTCCAGACACATCATCTCCAGACACATCATCTCCAGACACATCATCTCCAGACACATCATCTCCAGACACATCATCTCCAGACACATCATCTCCAGACACATCATCCCCAGACACATCATCCCCAGACACATCATCCCCAGACACATCATCCCCAGACACATCATCTCCAGACACATCATCTCCAGACACATCATCTCCAGACACATCATCTCCAGACACATCATCTCCAGACACATCATCTCCAGACACATCATCTCCAGACACATCATCTCCAGACACATCATCTCCAGACACATCATCTCCAGACACATCATCTCCAGACACATCATCTCCAGACACATCATCTCCAGACACATCATCTCCAGACACATCATCTCCAGACACATCATCCCCAGACACATCATCTCCAGACACATCATCTCCAGACACATCATCTCCAGACACATCATCTCCAGACACATCATCTCCAGACACATCATCCCCAGACACATCATCTCCAGACACTCAGATCAGATGCCGTCATCGTCCAACTCGCTGTAGTCTCCAGGCTTCATTCCTGCAACCAGAGGGCACCACCAGTGCTACTACATCACTACTACGCACATGACATGTTTATAACAAGACAAATAATCTATTAAATAATATTTGTTTAGACTTTAGTAATCGTTTGATTACGTACGTATACTGACTAGAGACTAAAGACCAGCGTTTCTCAACTGGATGTACCCAAGGACCCCCTCATCATGTTCTCTAGTTACCACAGCCACCTCTCGTTCATGCAGTGCAATTTGTTCTCTCATTGTTGAAGAGGAACTTGACTATATGTCTGATTTATGATGATCTGGAAGGAGGTACAGAATGCCAACAGTAAAATCCCAGCGAGCCCTTAAATCCTTCATTCCGTCCTCCATGATCCATCAAGTATCTGAATCAGCCACAATAAAATTAATCGTTGACCTATCACAATCTCTACTACTGCCAATGCAATGTTGTTTTATCATCTTAATTAATTAATTAATATATCATAATATTGTCATATTGTTATAGCATATTTATTTATTCCAATATATATATTATATATATATATATATATATATTTTAGCTACCACTTACATATTTACATGCTTGATTTTACTGTATACATGCATTGCTATGTGACTTAAATATTATGTTTTTATGCAACCTTCAAAGTGCAAAATGTATTTCCACTCTATGATAGGACAATAAAGTTATTATTATTATAAAAAAATTATAAATGTCTTACATTGTATTATGACCTACAGCTATGCGATGGCCTGAGAAGTGTGACAGCCTACAATATACCCATTGCAATCCCCCTGGCAACCTGCTCGCGACACCCCATGGGTTTGTGACCCATGTTTAAGAAACGCTGTTCTAGATGCAATTCTCGACTAAGAGAACCCGGGTTCACATCATGTGCTGCTGTGTAAAACCGTGGGCAAGTTTTTACACTCTACATTGTTCCAGCTCACTCACATGTATGAATGAGTACATGGCTACAGACATTGGTGGATATTAGTGTACGAACAGTCTTCCCACATTAACTGCAGCATGGCTGGATACTTCCCAGAGAAGTTGAGATGGTGTTTAATATGTCTGATTGTTTCGGTTCACATTTCCATGTGCAATTGTTTATTTGTGTTACAGGGCCTGTAAGTGGGTCATGATACATGGCGAGACTCTGCGCGACTGGAGTGGATTGGGGACTGAACAAAAAAATACTATTCTAACGATGGATGACAGTTGTAGCTTCTGACTGATGAATACTAGGAAAATCAGGTCATAAATATCTTGTGTTATACCTTTCTTATCTTAAATGTCCGATTTAATATTGAGTTTACCACACTATCAAAGACATATAGCGATTTACGTAGTGCAGATAATAGACACGATTTTAGGCCATATGTGTTTTTTTACAGTATTTGCATTTTACTTTACGTTGTGGTTTCGATAAGCTCTTATATCTGACAAGTTGTCTAAATGCACATAATCGTAACATGTTTGCCCAAAACAGGTTGTACTGCGTGAAAAATGGCACTCTTCATTATTAGACAAGATCGCCAAACACAAGTACTTGCCGCTAATGCCATGGCAACCACCATAATAATCGATTAAAATTCATGATTTCCGTAATCATTGTCACCGGCAAAGTGTTCCATTGCTTCTGCTTGTAATAATCCTTCGGACAATATAACTGAACAACGCTATTTGGTAACAGTTCGATTATTACAACCAAAAACAAAACAAAGTCCTGTATGTTAACATGGAGAATATGGACTTCCTGACCCCAACTGCCCCCAGCCTCGTTTTCGCGCGCGAGACTTACACGCCGTATTGAACAGGTCTGCCAGGAAGTAGAGTATAAAGCACTTTGAGCAATCCTGAGGATTGGATATTGCGCTATATAAATATTACCTTTATAATATAATCCATTTCACCAGTTCTCCAATCAATGTCAACACATTCTGATGTTAATTCTTTTTAAATAAAACCAAATAACTGTTTGTTAGGCTCAACATTAGCACCGTTGGTGAACACACATACACCAGCAGCCTCACCTTGCACAACGTCTCTATCTGGCTTCTCAAACATCTCCTCCTGGTCCATGCCTTTCTTTCACTCCGAGTCCTTGTAGGAGCAGTAGAACACACACCTGTCACACACAAAACACAAATGACAGTGGCTTGTGGCAGTAGACACACCCAGCATTTCAGGGTCCGATATCAACTTCTTTCATTATTTAAGTTCAGTTTCAAAAGGTGCAAGGACCCAATAGGGGAAGCCACTTGACTATTTACTAGAGGAACAACGTACTTTAATATTTACCCGAAGGAACTGAAATCAATAAATACATCATACCTGTACATGTATATATCCATAAAAAGTGTTAAAGATGAAAACAAACGACCCTAAGATCAAATATATAAAACATTTCATCCGCCGTAATATTTATCGACCCTGAGACTGATCAACCCTTGTGTCTCGATCCCCTCTGAGCTTGGTTTCATGGATTTATACATGACAGAAGTTAACTTTATTATTACAAAAGGCAGTGTAAATGCTCTTCATCGTGGCAAACAGATAATACTTCATTTACACCAAATAAAATACATTTTATTACTTTTGTAAATGAGGCAAACTAAACCAGTTTCTAGGGTTGACATGTACCTGAAAAATCCCCGGTCTACGGCGCCTCGTGTAAAATGACTGAGTCCTCCTGGTTGTAGCCAGTGTTTGATGCAGTCGCCACAATCGCGTTGATTCCTGGCATGACACATAACAACAAAGGTTAAATATATTAATTAATAAGTATTTCATAACAAAAGTAAAACAATTCTTGAGGGGTTCTAATTCAGATTTCCCTTAACGAATGAGTGTTGGGTGGTTTCTATTTAATGTATAATATATTAATGAGTAATGGAAATGTCTGGCAGAATACTCAATTACCCAATGCGGTAAGCTGTAAAACTACAACAGTGTAAAGCAATTGAAGATCCTACCTGGCCTGGGATGCCACTTCCTTATAATAATAAATAACAGTATTTGTCTACGCCATATCTCTAGCAATAACACCATTCAGAGGCGCATTACACTTTACATGAATATACAGATTACCTTAAAATAAAAGCTCATATTTCTCATCACTTTGCACCACCTGAGGCTCTGACACAATAGCAGGCCTTAGCAGTTCCCATCTAGCAGGGCTGGTTAGAATTGTATTAGAACAGGGCAAGGGGCAGGGAAGCCAAGATCAAAAGATAGGCAGGCCACTGCAAAAGAGGCCTGTTGTTGCTAATTGCAGCTGGGTCCACCTTGGTCAGAGGTGACAACTGTCTACCTTTTGTTGATATTAGCTTATCTGGTATGCTCAGTGTTGTCATGGTGAATGACTACAGTGACTTCCAACATAATTATTTCTGTCTGACTGAAAAATTTGGTTTATTGAATTTCAAGTAATTAAATGGTTAAAAAAGACAAGGTGAATATAAAACATAACTAGCCATATATTAATTTGAATACCCAATTAAAAATTTTTTAAAATAATAAAATAATGAAATTTTGTTAATAAAATGAATTCAGTAAAATCATTAAGGATTAGTTATTTTTAATTATTCCTTGTTATCTGTTCAATCTGACTGAAACAAATTATGCAGGCCGAACTGCAGGGCGGGCTGCGGGCCAAGTTTCTGCGGGTCAGGCTGTGGGCTAGCTACGATGTGCAAATTTTTGCATTGCGGGCTGACTGTGGGGCGGGTCAGGAGATGACCAATATGCGGGGCGGGGCAGGCTGAATTGTAATATGTGGGGCGGGCTGCAGGCTCAGATTTCCAGCCCACATACCCACCCACCCACTCACTCATCCACCCACTCACCCACCCACACACTCATCCACCCACACACACACCCACCCACCCACTCATCCACCCACTCACTCATCCACCCACTCACTCACCCACACACACACCCACACACTCATCCACCCACCCACACACTCATCCACCCACCCACACTCATCCACCCACTCACTCACCCACCCACCCAAACATTGTTGCCAGAGATTTCCAACATCCTTCAAAGTGAGTGACATCCTTCAAGGTAAACCTACGAAATAACTGTCACAATCAGCAGAGACTATGGCTACAAGACAACCAACCGGATGCCATATTTTCAAACAATTATATACAGACCGACCAATGACGTCACTGACAAGTGACCAAGGTCTGGGTATGTCCAGTGTCCACCCACCAGTAGTTGTTGTACTCTCTCCTTCAGCTGGTCCAGATGACGTTTCCTCAGCAGCAGTTTCTGGTTCTCCACAATAAATAAGCTTGGACACCTGCACAACAAATCTTATGACTGCTGCGACAACCCAGAGGACTGTGAATTGTGTACCGGACAGAGAGATGACCAGAGGCATGGTGGGTAGCGCCCCACACCAAGGCGATCCCAATGCAGTCTCACATTTCTGCAGTTGGGTTTTTCATGTTTTTATTTTAACATTATAATAATTCAATTTTTTATTTCCAATTGAAAACAGTGTACATGATACGGTTGCATATTAAAAGTGACATAACATTTACATGGCTCTAGATGTTTGGCAATTAGAATGTTACAAGCTTACAATGAAGATGTTCCAAAAATAAACGTGTTCCATTTAGACACGTAGCCAACTGCTACAGCGGGGCTAATCGCAAGTAGCCCCGGGATGTTGACCTACTGACCTCTGACACGATGATGTCCATCTGTCACTGCAGCTTCTTCAATGTGGTCATCAGCTGCTCTGGGTCTCGGTGGATGCCGACCCAGCAGCCGCTGACAAAGAACTTGGTGGCGCTGAAACAGGGTGACATACTTCAATCGACCTACTACAGTCAACCCTCACTTTAGCAAGTGACATCCTTCAAATGTCACTTGGTAGTACAAATCCCTCCCAGTTGTGGACATCCCAAATATTACTCAAAACAGTATAGTACTGGAAGTTAGTCACACTAACACAGACTTCTAAATACTTAGTCTTCATTAACACTGAAACATGAAATAGGCCAAAAATAAGACAGCGAAGACTGGTGGATGAAAAATTGAGGCTGACATCGGGCAGGTTAGCAACTAGTAATAAGACCCAAAATAGGGGACCTGCTAAACATTGACAATATGATCAAATCTATACCATGTACATTTGAATGCTTGTTTGGTTTATACAATAAACCATCTCCATCATCATTTATGATAATGTGCATATGGGAGAGCTTGTAAGACGGTTCGGTTGTCAGAAAATTTGCCATATTTTGAAACTGTAAAAAAGCTTACTTTCATTCAGATAGTTGTCTACATGAGACATCTTGGTGGACAGGAGCAGCATGTCATCAGACTGAGTCGGGAGGTGCAGTGTAGTGGTGGGCTTCACACAGATGTGCTGTGGTCACGAAACAGTAATATTTACCGTGTGTGCTTATATACTAAATAGATCTTAATTTAACAGGCTATTGTGTGGTTAATTTTGAAAGCAGATATATCTGATGACCTGTTGAGTGTACATAGCTGAAGTAATGGTGATATAAGTTGCAGTAATACCCAGCAAACACATAACATTGCGGTAACAGTAACACAATATTATAATCAGGTTATTCAGTAATGTTGTTGATACTATGAAGGGAACATAAAGAAAACGTTCCAAAAAACCAATTTCAAAAGAAACATCATGAGAATGTTACTGGCTCATATTATCATAACACAACAAATACCATTTTGATAACATTGTCGGAATGCGATTTTGTTACCTGGATAGTAATTAATTGTGATAGAAAAATTAAGTAATATTGATATTACTTTTAATACACTCCAAACCTGAATTGCTTTGTGAAATTATTTTGGGTGATGTGTATTGACTAGGTTTGCTGAGTTTAGTGCTGCATACAAGAACCCAGTACCTTCTCATTCTTGACAACTTTCTGCAGTTAATGCATATAAAATAATGGATATTTAATGGGGCAAGCGAGACACCAGCACGTTCTCATCTTGTGGCGTCTTCCTTGACGTCAATTGTTATTGTTGAAATGTCAACATGATGAAATATTCTTAAACATCTACAAAATGTGGTAAATGTTGTGTATCTGGAATGTTCAGGACAGGATATCTATCTGACATACTAGATGGTGGTGAGTTTATGCATTTAGTAAAAAGGCAACATTGTTTCATGACATAAGTATTAGTTACAAAAACATGTCCTTGTACACAGTAGTACTTACTGCACGGATGACAGCGAACACCACACTGGTGGCCTGCTTTGACGCACACACAGTGCTTGGTTGCACATGCAGTTGTACACAAACACTGCACCACACTGGTGGCCTGCTTTGACGCACACACAGTGCTTGGTTGCACATGTAGTTGTACACAAGCACTGCACCACACTGGTGGCCTGCTTTGACGCACACACAGTGCTTGGTTGCACATGTAGTTGTACACAAGCACTGCACCACACTGGTGGCCTGCTTTGACGCACACACAGTGCTTGGTTGCACATGCAGTTGTACACAAGCACTGCACCACACTGGTGGCCTGCTTTGACGCACACACAGTGCTTGGTTGCACATGCAGTTGTACACAAGCACTGCACCACACTGGTGGCCTGCTTTGACGCACACACAGTGCTTGGTTGCACATGCAGTTGTACACAAGCACTGCACCACACTGGTGGCCTGCTTTGACGCACACACAGTGCTTGGTTACACATGCAGTTGTACACAAGCACTGCACCACACTGGTGGCCTGCTTTGACGCACACACAGTGCTTGGTTGCACATGCAGTTGTACACAAGCACTGCACCACACTGGTGGCCTGCTTTGACGCACACACAGTGCTTGGTTGCACATGCAGTTGTACACAAGCACTGCACCACACTGGTGGCCTGCTTTGACGCACACACAGTGCTTGGTTGCACATGCAGTTGTACACAAGCACTGCACCACACTGGTGGCCTGCTTTGACGCACACACAGTGCTTGGTTGCACATGCAGTTGTACACAAGCACTGCACCACACTGGTGGCCTGCTTTGACGCACACACAGTGCTTGGTTGCACATGCAGTTGTACACAAGCACTGCACCACACTGGTGGCCTGCTTTGACGCACACACAGTGCTTGGTTGCACATGCAGTTGTACACAAGCACTGCACCACACTGGTGGCCTGCTTTGACGCACACACAGTGCTTGGTTGCACATGCAGTTGTACACAGGCACTGCACCACACTGGTGGCCTGCTTTGACGCACACACAGTGCTTGGTTGCACATGCAGTTGTACACAAGCACTGCACCACACTGGTGGCCTGCTTTGACGCACACACAGTGCTTGGTTGCACATGCAGTTGTACACAAGCACTGCACCACACTGGTGGCCTGCTTTGACACACACACAGTGCTTGGTTACACATGCAGTTGTACACAAGCACTGCACCACACTGGTGGCCTGCTTTGACGCACACACAGTGCTTGGTTGCACATGCAGTTGTACACAAGCACTGCACCACACTGGTGGCCTGCTTTGACGCACACACAGTGCTTGGTTGCACATGCAGTTGTACACAAGCACTGCACCACACTGGTGGCCTGCTTTGACGCACACACAGTGCTTGGTTGCACATGCAGTTGTACACAAGCACTGCACCACACTGGTGGCCTGCTTTGACGCACACACAGTGCTTGGTTACACATGCAGTTGTACACAAGCACTGCACCACACTGGTGGCGTGCTTTGACGCACACACAGTGCTTGGTTGCACATGCAGTTGTACACAAGCACTGCACCACACTGGTGGCCTGCTTTGACGCACACACAGTGCTTGGTTGCACATGCAGTTGTACACAAGCACTGCACCACACTGGTGGCCTGCTTTGACGCACACACAGTGCTTGGTTGCACATGCAGTTGTACACAAGCACTGCACCACACTGGTGGCCTGCTTTGACGCACACACAGTGCTTGGTTGCACATGCAGTTGTACACAGGCACTGCACCACACTGGTGGCCTGCTTTGACGGCACACACAGGTGGCCTTTCTTTGCCACAGTTGCAGCGTTGTACACAAGCACTGCACCACACTGGTGGCCTGCTTTGACGCACACACAGTGCTTGGTTGCACATGCAGTTGTACACAAGCACTGCACCACACTGGTGGCCTGCTTTGACGCACACACAGTGCTTGGTTGCACATGCAGTTGTACACAAGCACTGCACCACACTGGTGGCCTGCTTTGACGCACACACAGTGCTTGGTTGCACATGCAGTTGTACACAAGCACTGCACCACACTGGTGGCCTGCTTTGACGCACACACAGTGCTTGGTTGCACATGCAGTTGTACACAAGCACTGCACCACACTGGTGGCCTGCTTTGACGCACACACAGTGCTTGGTTGCACATGCAGTTGTACACAAGCACTGCACCAGGTGGTGGCCTGCTTTGACGCACACACAGTGCTTGGTTGCACATGCAGTTGTACACAAGCACTGCACCACACTGGTGGCCTGCTTTGACGCACACACAGTGCTTGGTTGCACATGCAGTTGTACACAAGCACTGCACCACACTGGTGGCCTGCTTTGACGCACACACAGTGCTTGGTTGCACATGCAGTTGTACACAAGCACTGCACACACTGGTGGCCTGCTTTGACGCACACACAGTGCTTGGTTGCACATGCAGTTGTACACAAGCACTGCACCACACTGGTGGCCTGCTTTGACGCACACACAGTGCTTGGTTGCACATGCAGTTGTACACAGCACTGCACCACACTGGTGGCCTGCTTTGACGCACACACAGTGCTTGGTTGCACATGCAGTTGTACACAGCACTGCACCACACTGGTGGCCTGCTTTGACGCACACACAGTGCTTGGTTGCACATGCAGTTGTACACAAGCACTGCACCACACTGGTGGCCTGCTTTGACGCACACACAGTGCTTGGTTGCACATGCAGTTGTACACAAGCACTGCACCACACTGGTGGCCTGCTTTGACGCACACACAGTGCTTGGTTGCACATGCAGTTGTACACAAGCACTGCACCACACTGGTGGCCTGCTTTGACGCACACACAGTGCTTGGTTGCACATGCAGTTGTACACAAGCACTGCACCACACTGGTGGCCTGCTTTGACGCACACACAGTGCTTGGTTGCACATGCAGTTGTACACAAGCACTGCACCACACTGGTGGCCTGCTTTGACGCACACACAGTGCTTGGTTGCACATGCAGTTGTACACAACACTGCACACACTGGTGGCCTGCTTTGACGCACACACAGTGCTTGGTTGCACATGCAGTTGTACACAAGCACTGCACCACACTGGTGGCCTGCTTTGACGCACACAGTGCTTGGTTGCACATGCAGTTGTACACAAGCACTGCACCACACTGGTGGCCTGCTTTGACGCACACACAGTGCTTGGTTGCACATGCAGTTGTACACAAGCACTGCACCACACTGGTGGCCTGCTTTGACGCACACACAGTGCTTGGTTGCACATGCAGTTGTACACAACACTGCACCACACTGGTGGCCTGCTTTGATGCACACACAGTGCTTGGTTGCACATGCAGTTGTACACAAGCACTGCACCACACTGGTGGCCTGCTTTGACGCACACACAGTGCTTGGTTGCACATGCAGTTGTACACAAGCACTGCACCACACTGGTGGCCTGCTTTGACGCACACACAGTGCTTGGTTGCACATGCAGTTGTACACAAGCACTGCACCACACTGGTGGCCTGCTTTGACGCACACACAGTGCTTGGTTGCACATGCAGTTGTACACAAACACTGCACCACACTGGTGGCCTGCTTTGACGCACACACAGTGCTTGGTTGCACATGCAGTTGTACACAAGCACTGCACCACACTGGTGGCCTGCTTTGACGCACACACAGTGCTTGGTTGCACATGCAGTTGTACACAAGCACTGCACCACACTGGTGGCCTGCTTTGACGCACACACAGTGCTTGGTTGCACATGCAGTTGTACACAAGCACTGCACCACACTGGTGGCCTGCTTTGAGCACACATAGTGCTTGGTTGCACATGCAGTTGTACACAAGCACTGCACCCACTGGTGGCCTGCTTTGCACACAGTGCTTGGTTGCACAATCGTTGTACACAACACTGCAACATGGTGGCCTGCTTTGGCCACACAGTGCTTGTTACACATGCAGTTGTACATACAAGCTGCACATACACAAGCCTTATGGCCTGCTTATGACAAGCATCAGCACAGTGCTTGGTTACGTCACTAATGCAGTTGCTACACAAGCACATATGCACAAGTATGGCTACAAAGTCCACAGTGATGCTGTCTGCCATACCTTCACAGTGACACCCAGTGACGCAGCAAATGCTACAAGGTGCCGACCATCAACTGAGTCTCTTTGACCAACAGTGGCGTTGGTTGTCCTCAACTTACTTTGCAACAGCAATATGGAAATGTCACCTTAGTCGGTTCATCATCACCTTGAATTGTATACACATCAGCACAAGGTCACGATGTGTGCGGACGTATCACTATCTGGAAAATCACTACTTCAAGGCAGCATCTTATTACTGATCATGTTATTACTGAAAAGCATGTACAACAGAAATGTTAACTTACGTATGAACATACATAATATACTGACACCATGTATGTAAACACAATGCACATTTATAGCCTACTTAAGCACCTGATCAGTTTTGTTTCATACAGTGGGCCCTTACAGAATGAACATTGGTTGTACCATGACATGAACCTGCAAACATTCATACAGAGGACTAGGGACAGAAGTTGTCTCTACATCTTGTCTTGTTACATAAACTGACCCATTTTTGAATGTATGGAGAATAGACATCATCACACAATTAGTCCCCTATAAATGCAACAAGTTTCCTGGTGAACACATAATGACATGGGTTGTACTCACTTCAAATGACAAACCACTGTTCAATAGTCATCTTAATAGATTCCTGATAAGTCGTATTCATAGTACCTGAATGCATGTACAACACTAACTTTACACACATAGAAACACACAAATATACATACATCTGTATGTATATACACATATATACTATACATAATCCAACTTAAGGGCACCATGCATACAGTCTACTATTATCATTATACAAAAAACATTTGTTGTACCATACACAACCTGCAAAAAATTCATTCCAAACTCAGGAAAATACTTTCTGCTAATTATTACAATTTTAATATTACACTGCCCATTTTTACTATGTATGTACAATAGCAATCATCACCGTTCACACAATTCACGCCATTGTAAAATAAATGCACACAGCAGTTTACTGAAAAGTGAACACACTCTAATACATGGATGTGGCAACATTCTTGTAAGATCACACTGTATACCACTTGAAAGCATTAGTATACATTTTGGATGAAATGTAACCTGCATTACTTACACATCAATACAGATAGGTAATCTACCCAGCAGTTGTCTCCACATGCTGTGGCCTAGCTTGTGGTACAAAACTCAGAATCCTCATAGGATGTTGGTAATAGGCTTAAATGAAAGGTAATAAGTCACAGATCACACAACTGTTAATTGTATTATGATATCTTTATTCAATTCAAAGTTATTGCAATTTAAAGAAGAACAAATGCCACAAAATTTGTGTATCTCTTATAATGGTAAAATGAGCTCACTTTTGTGTTTTCTGTTGATAAATATTTGAATAAGTGACTTTAAAATGGCATAACCTTTATTTATATAACTATTAAAATACTGTTTGCAGTATCTTGAAATACACTGAATGGAGTAATAAATTTTCAACATTGATGTTTTTAATATTAATTAAGTAGTGCACCAAAACATTCTAATTAAAACCAGCAGAGTCTATAAATATGAAGCTATTATACATATTATAATGATTATGAGAATAAATATATATTAACTAGTCATGTAATAATAAATAAGTTAACTGGCGATAATTAGCAGGCAATCTCGACAGACAGAATTTATTTTGTAAAATTCTGCAATGTCCATGAATATATATTTATAATATTATATAAACATGAAATTTTTAAAAACCACTTTACTTTTCGTAAACAGTTATGTAATCTTAATAATAAACTAATTAAAAATATATATTTATTAGCTGCACTTCGTATAGACGTACACAACTAAAAGGCCACAATGTCCATAATTATTAAGACATTCCCACATTAATTACGGTAGTAAATATACATTAGTCAGTAATTTCATATTAACACTAACTTAATTAATAGGTTAATATTGGCTAATGTTTGCTTGCTAACTTGACTAATGGTTAAGTATTGATGAAAGCCTGCAGTAAATAATTATGAAGTAAATATAATTTATGCAATGTTTGGAGCCACTTGAAATATTATGATCAACCATCAATAAATACATGTCTTTACAGCATAAATAATAACTTTATAAATAAATTTTTACTAAATAGCAAAGTCAACAGATCAATGCATGACAATGAAGCACAGTTGTCATACTTCACTTGTGCATGGGTGACCGTGAAGTTACAGGTTGGACAAATTAATGCTGCAGCTCAGTAGAGGCCAGTACATGTAATACATTTTTTACCGTTTCATAATATTCTGCATTTCAACATGAACTTGATGAAGTAATGTTTATAAACTGTTTAGTGTTTCATCACTGACTCCGACATCTATTGTGCCAAATGCAAGACTGCTTTCTATGTTACCCTCCACAGGGATAAAGTGCAATTAAGATGAAGAAACTGCTCACATTACTCCGCCTCACTATATCCAGTGTAGATATGTGTATTATTTGTCACATTCAGCGAGACAAATTGTATAATAAATCAGAAATTAATGTAAGCAGATAATGGATGTGATATATTGAAGCCTTTATAGGTTCTGTATCTTCACAGTTAACTGACAGATACAGTTTTGTTTGGGCAATAATGTTCTGTTCTTGTCTATTAAAAGTGCAGTGTAAATGTCACGTTCACAGGGACTTTATCTTCAGAGAGCATAGATATGTTGCTGTGTGATGTGTATGTGTAATTTTTCAGGTGCGAGGTTTCTGAAATAAAACAATAATTCATCAAGCACATTATGTCGATATTATTGTATTATTCATACCAAGCATTTAAATAAATAACAAATAAATAATTATTAGTAATGTTTAACATTTCAAGAAGTAATTGCATTATTATTATTTATAATTAGGAATAGTAGTACATGTAGTAGTAGTGATATTTTATTCACAATATGTCATAAAACAGGAGCACACTAAATAACATGAACAATCACCTTATTAAAATAGTCGACCTGTAACAATATATATATATATATATATATATATATATATATATATATATAACCGGTTATAGCACACAAACAATACAAGCAAATGAAATGGAAATGGCTGTCAATATTGACAATACGTAGCCATGCCTAATAAGGCCTATTTCCAACATCCTATGATTTGTTGTAGAAGTGCTTAATTAAATTGTAAAAACTGTTATTCTACAAAACCATGCCAATATTAAATTAACTAAAATTACTACATAAGTGTGCCATGCAGTATATAAATTAGTGTAATACTAATATTCAAGATCCACGATCGTGACGATGTCGCTACGCGATGACGCGCACTTGGTCACAGATCGCTCAAATATCACATTTTATAATCCAAAGATGATTTTGAAACACAATCATAGTATCTTATAGACTACAAAACTTGCAACTGAAACACAGCTATGTCATTAAATCGATGAAATATTGCGTAATATTGGCTTAATTTAAAAAAAAGACGTACAGAAAGTTCAAATTATCCGCAAAACGATCCTCGCAGCGAATGACGACCTTGACCGTTAAAGGCCGAGGAAACTCCGGTTGAAACAAAGCACTACCCAGGTGCTGAGTAAACGGCACGCGCTGCAGTAGGAATAATCACAATTTGTTTCTAACGCCTGTTAGCGAAGAGGAGGTTATTGGATTTGTACGATTATGGGAAAGTAAGACCTAAACTGATTATGAAGACATAAGTACGAAATTAATAAAAAAAAGGTTATTGATTTTATTGCGAAAACAATTACTCATATTTGTAACCTAATAGAAATGAAAATAGCAAAAGTTGCCCCCCTGTTTAAGTCTGTGGATAAACATGCATATACTAACTACAGACCTATTTCATTGCTACCATAAATGTCGAAAATTCTAGAAACATTATTTAATTCTCGCTTAGATAGTTTTATTACTAAACACAAATTGTTAAGTCCAAGTCACCAGAGGATGGATTAGTGGTAATTCGGATTAGCACCTGGCAGTGACCACAAGTTTTGTTTGCATAGACTATATATTAGTGGTAATTCGGATTAGCACCTGGCAGTGACCACACGTTTTGTTTGCTTAGACGATGGATTAGTGGTAATTCGGATTAGCACCTGGCAGTGACCATAAGTTTTGTTTGCATAGACGATGGATTAGTGGTAATTCGGATTAGCACCTGGCAGTGACCACACGTTTTGTTTGCATAGACTATGGGTTAGTGGTATTTCGGGTTAGCACCTGGCAGTGATCACAAGTTTTGTTTACATAGACGATGGATTAGTGGTGATTTGGATTAGCACCTGACAGGTCAATATCCTCTTTAGTTGGGCTGCAAGTTGGTTCCCAGCTATACGATGCACTGACCTCCAGACTGTCACAGTCTAGTTGCCTAAAGCTGTTGTCTGTCACCCGTAAATCACCTTACTCTGATTGAATAGACATAAAAGTGCAAGATGTCAATGTTTTCATGTGTGCTGTTTGTTGTTTGCTGTGAGCAGGGCTGGACAAATGGTTACAAGAAGGGACTGACAACATGTCCTATTATAAGAACACATTTATCTTTCGGTGGTGTGTAATTTCTAGTTATCATTGCTGCCCGGCAGAAACCCTCTCTACCCTACTCCCATCCTGGTTCTGTCCAAGTATAATCTCTGCTTGACGCCCCAGTTTGAAGACATATAAACAAAATCTAGGAATCCCAGTATAAAGACCCGTTCGTCCAATCGCACGACGAGCTGAACGCTTTTGTGTATTCGAATATTTTATACTACATCCCAAAGATTGCATTAACACGACCAGCGTGTGGCCGAATCACACATAATTATCACCGTAGGGCCGGAGGCCAACAACCCTACTGGTGGGCGGTTTCATCGGCTGAACTTTAATTCAGAGTTTTGCAAAGGGATATCAGCCAGGGGTTCTGCTGGCTGGTTCTGACTCACCTTTTGTTATAACTTCTTTGACGTGTTAAGCTTCTCTCCGTTTATTTTCTCACACTCTCACATGATTTTCCGTATATCTAGTTATGTATGGATCACGTTCGTATTTTCCTTTGATAATATAATGTTTTGGGAAACGTTTAGATTTAATTCTATTTGGCTATTCTTACCGAAGATTATTAATACCTGTTTGTTCAGCAAACATCGTGACGAGCGAAACATCGACACCTCCTAACGGTTATTTAATACAAGAAGAGTGCAGCTGTCGCTCGAACATGTCGTTACGTACCTACAAGTCCGGGTGACGCACAACTCAAGTCTGACTTCACAGCGTTGTATTGGCTCAAACAGAGATCGCGAACGTGAGGGGCGAAATTATCTAAATGACATTTGGAAAGCGTTGCGCTATTTTAATTAGCGTTATTGCTCATGCTTTATTGTGTACTTTGTACATGTTACGGCCAGTGACAGCGGTCAATGGGTAGACATCAGCTTTCAACAAGATGGAGGGAGGAGGTTTGAACAATCTTTCTTTCAAACTGCTGTAGACTTACATCACACAATTGTCTCATGGTTCATCTTTGTCTAAATCGTTGTCATCGAATGCAGTTGGTACCATCAGCTTGTTTTCCTGCGAATGTCGCGTCTGACGGGTGTTAACACAAAGTGTAGTCCACTTTCATTAACGCTCATCTTACCCGGGGCTGGTATTGTGTTAATCAATATTACGATTTTTCTGGACTTCATTCACAGACGTTCAATGTTTTGGTGGATGGGTGGACTGGGAGGACGCGGGTGGGTGTGGGATTTTGTTGATGGTGAGGATAATATTCCGCTTACATTGACCGGTGGCTTGGCTTGGCAACTGTGACGTAATGACAGAAGCTGACTGACGCGTTGACCTGACAATGTCACCCTCTGTAATTGTCTCGTCGTGATTAGTGCGGCGACTGGAGGCGGAATGCGCGGTGCAGTTGGCGATTGTTTGAGTCACACTGCGTTGCACAGCTAATTTGGTGATCGGTCGATGTCGGGTGAATCTCGGGCACACGATGTCTTATTGGAGACGGCGATAACGTGTTGTATTACGCGAGGAAGCGGCTGTCGACTCGTTGCTGCATGCGTGACCTAGACTGATGCAGCAGGGAAAGTGTACGCGGCAGGATCTATTGATTAACCCGGAAAGAGAGAAAGTGAAAGAAAGAGATAGTAGTAGTAGTAGTAGTAGTAGTAGTAGTAGTAGTAGTAGTAGTAGTAGTAGTAGTAGTAGTAGTAGTAGTAGTAGTAGTAGTAGTAGTAGTAGTGTGTGTGTGTGTGGGGTGTGTGTGTGTGTGTGTGTGTGTGTGTGTGTGTGTGTGTGTGTTTGTGTGTGTGTGTGTGTGTGTGTGTGTGTGTGTGTGTGTGTGTGTGTGTGTGTGTGTGTGTGTGTGTGCGTGCGTGCGTGCTTGCGTGTGTGTGCGCGCGCGTGTGTGCGTGTGTGAATGTGTGTTTATGTGTATGTGTCTGTGTGAGTGCGTATATGCGTGCGAGCGTGCGTGCGTGCGTGCGTGCGAATGGACGTCTGTCTGTCTGTCTGCTTGTCAGTCAGTCAGTCAGTCAGTCAGTCGTCAGTCAGTCAGTCAGTCAGTCAGTCAGTCAGTCAGTCAGTCGTCGTCAGTCAGTCAGTCAGTCAGTCAGTCAGTCAGTCAGTCAGTCAGTCAGTCAGTCAGTCAGTCCGTCCGTCCGTCCGTCCGTCCGTCCGTCCGTCCGTCCGTCCGTCCGTCCGTCCGTCCGTCCGTCCGTCCGTCCGCCCGCCGCCGTCCGCCGCCCGCGCCGCCGCCCGCCGCCCGCCCGCCCGCCCGCCCGCCCGCCCGCCCGCCCGCCCGCCCGTCCGCCCGCCCGCCCGTCCGTCCGTTGTGCGTGAGTTCGTGTGTATATGTGTGTGTATGTGTGTGTATTTGTGTGTGTATGTGTGTATATGTGTGAGTGTGTATGTCTGTGTGTCTGTGTGTGAATTGTCAAATGCTGTTTATCCTGACTATTTCATTTGTTTACACGTTTAAGCAAGAGTTTCGTAGTGTCAGACGTTTTAAGTTATTTCTTGATTCCCGATTATTTTGCGCTGTCTGTTCACTTAGAGCCAAAACGATACTATTCTTTTCGTTCCTTTCCAACCCTCACGGAAGGGTGAAGTCAGCATTTAGAATACTACTTTTCAGTTGCCGAAGAATGTCGAATTTGGTTGACATGAGAGAAATGATGGCTGTCGCTTTTTGCCCCGTTACTTAGACCCTACTGATCGTATCTATTGATAGTTTGATCTGTTTCGGATACGAACCCGCCCATGTGAGTCATTGATGTCAGTCGTAGTCAGTTGTCACAGATGTTGGCGTGGCGAGAGTTTATTTAGAAATTGTTGCTCCAGATGCTATTTGATTGGCATGTGAAAGACGATAACGTAAACATTTGCAGTTCAACGACTCGTCTATACCTCCCTGGCAGATCATCACCAACCAACGAAACTGCATCGTACAACACGAGTTGTCTTGCTCTCTTATTTGAACAATTTCAAAATTCCAACCCTCGTCCCCAACCCTCGTCTCCACCCAATTTCAAGCCGCGTCTCCGCCCCATCTCAAACCCCGTCTCCACATAATCTCAAAACCCGTTTCCACTCCAGCTCAAACACCGGCCGTCACCATTCTATCTCAATCCCTGTCTCCACCCCCATCTCCAACCACAGCGATACAGTGACATCATTCGGCGTACCAACAGCTTGGGTTTACTTTTGCAAAATGTGTCTAAACAACCACCTTTTAGTTGTTCCTAGTCGGGTCGACATTCGCAGTCTAGGTCCATTCCAATCAAACACGCTCATATGTGTGGATTAACAACGTTGTGTTGCAGCATTTACCGAACCCGCCTAAAGCCATTCCTGATCCCCAATAGAAAAACTCCAGCTACCCCGGTTCCCCAAAATTCGATTATGTTTCCTTGACCACCAAAACTATCCGACCTCTCACATTTCGTTTGGTGGGACGCCGTCAACTAATAGCCTCTCGACTGTCGTTTCAGATAGTTTATTGCCCAATGATATGTCACCGTGTATTTCGATCATCTTCCTTGCAGCGAGTATAAATTCGATTTCTCCCCGTGAATATCCAAACCGGGGAATGCCAATGCGATTACCCAAATGAAGACGGGACGTAGACATCACTGGACGAGTATCGAGTTTCTGCCCCAATTCCCGTTCGTTAACCGAGGTTTCAAGCGTCTTTATATAATTGGCATAATTACTGGTATTTTGACGTTTTTAGAGATGCATAAAAACTGCCCGATATGTTGCTCTCCCGTCGCGACTTTGTTTTATGCAGTTTTATGTTGTGTCAGGTAATACTGTTATACATACGAAAGATGAAAATAGAAAATCATCTTAAATGTCATCTTACTGCTTAGAAGTTAGTATCTAAGCTCTTGTTTATGTTTGCGGGTATTATAGTTTCACAGTTCGCGTGACGTGTGCACATTATGTTGTGCACGGAATCCCCCAAAACGTAACATTCTCACAAAAATACGCTCATTAAAATTAATAACAGGATAGAGGGCTGGACGAGAATAACCTCATGGTGGTCAGGTAGAAATGGTGGCGCCCCCTTGATGATAATTGAGACAAGAACTACGGCATCATGTAGCGCCACCTATCGTGTATGTTATGCCTCTGGTCTCGTAACACGCAACCAACAGTATATTTTATTAATATTTATAATATCTCCGATAGCTTCATAAAAATCCACATTTATAGTATTATTATCTTATGTTTTCATCTCTTAATATTCTCAAAAGTAGGAGGTTTACTGATTTGTTGCTAATTTCAGATATGAAGGGACACAACAACAATACGATTTATAATGTGAACTACAGAGATGTTCATATACACAATAGACGAAGGAGCTTGTTAAATATGCGATTCGACATTACTCGACTGATTTTAATGTTTTTGTTTTCACAAAGGCTAATGATAATCGTTATAATATCAAGACATGGTAGGCCTGTGACTCAAAACATAGCAGGTATTATGAACTTGTGAATATCGCATGCCTAATACTACTTTGCTTCCGCCTCTATCTTCAGCATCCTGTTGTGCAGCGAGAGTTCTATTTCCTCCCCAACCTTCCTCATCTCCGTCATCTTTAAACATCCTGGCAGTGTGTTTAAATTGTTTTGTTCGATAATATTAATTCTTAGCAGTTATGTTTGAACTATTTCGAAATCATTGCAGGAGGAAGGTATGTCTAGTTCTGTCACACGCCAGAGTTATCAGCCTTGTGTGGAGATGACATCGTGTTGGTATCGTTGTGCTAGAGCTTCCGACTCTCGACTACCAGAACTCGGGTACGAGTCATGTGTTGCCGTGACGAACCACTGACAAGTTCGTTCAGTCTACATTGCTCCATCCTCGCAAGACGGGAGTCGTTGTGCTGCATTACAATGACCCTGGTTGACTGTCTCAGCAAATCGTGTAAGTCAGCGGAGTTGAACTTAAAAAGAGTAGCAAATTACTTCAAACATTGCGTATAACACGCCCACTGGGCGCGCGCCTAAAATCGTCCAAACTTTGGTCACATGACGGGACGCCGACCACAATCCTAGTAGGCGATTTCATTGGCTGACGTTAAAAGAGGAGTTTTTTTCAAGTGGATGCTACATGGGCAGTAAAAACTGGTACCCAGCAAACATGACAGTATTGGGCCAGTACTGGGCCAATACTGGCAGGCCGGTATAAACGGCATTGGCCCAATGCATACGCTGCACAGCGGCTGTGAATCGGGCCAATGCTGGCATGTGGTACTGCCCCAGTGTTGGGCCAATGCTGGTCCAGCATTGGGCCAGTGCTGGCGCAATGTATTGGGCCAGTACTGGGCCAATACTGGCAGGCCGGTATAAACGGCATTGGCCCAATGCATACGTTGCACAGCGGCTGTGAATCGGGCCAATGCCGGCATATGGTACTGCCCCAGTGTTGGGCCAATGCTGGTCCAGCATTGGGCCAGTGCTGGCGCAATGTATTGGCCCAGTACTGGCCCAGTACCGGCAAGCTGTATTGGCCCAGTGCTGAGGTAGTAATGGTTCAGCATTGGGCCAGTACTGGCGCAATGTATTGGCCCAGTACCTGTACCAGCACTGGCATGATACTGGCCCAGTACTGGCAAAGTACACAGGCATGTTAATGTCCCATTATTGGTGCAGTATATAATAGTGTCTGTATGAGATAGCAACAAAAACCATGATATGAAACAAAACGAGATCAATTTTATTTAAACGTTTACAGAGCATTGCCATCCCTCGCTTGGATCATCTGCACTGCCGTCGCTTCTGTCCGCCATGCCTGTCCCCCGAATTCCGAAGCCAGTGCATCATTTCTTTTTGAATGGTTTTCTCCGTATTTGTATCCTGGAGGAATGGATTCCTCAGAATGGCCCCTGAAACATACACACAGTTTTAAGTTTTATCTTACACCTTTTTATTTCTGGTTAATGGGCAGGTTTTAACTGTATTGCATTCCCATTCGACCTTTGTTTTCTCTATATAATATCCCCCTTATAACATGCACCCTGGCTTTTGGTTCCTGAAATTTGGCAGAAGCAATATATTAATTACCCCCAGTTTGTTTTGTTTTCTTATCCACTAATTTATAAATTATTCTTCATATGCTGGTTTATAATCCCACGAATCCCACACTTTTATGGAGTAAAACACATTTCCTCTATACATATATCTTACTGGCTCTCAGTATATCATTGTCATATTTACATCAATTTGTGTCGATATTACCTACTGTCTTACATATTAACATCATGTTGTCATCTCTTAGCCATGAAGAATGTTATCCCAGTTTTGTCATTGCCATTATACCAGTTACCCCCTGCTTCACAAAGTACACATTTTGAATATAAATTATGCATTTGAATTTATTGGTGAGATGTGGTTAATTTTAGAAGTGGAGTTATGACACCTGGAAGGTCGTCAGGTATCAAGGTCAGGTCAAAGTTTGATTACCTCTATCTCTAGACCTGAAGGTCAGGTTAACCTAACAATTGGTGGGACACATAGACACGTGATCATAAACCAACACACCAAATGTCATCAAAATTGAAGACGGTCATGAAATTCTTGATTGATTTGATATGGAATGTCCAAAAGCTCATATTTCACATATCTGGAAGTAATCAACTTATTATAAAGAATTTCATGTAACTGGAGTTGAATGGACTATAACTGGTTGCTTGATTCATAGCATGATCAAGGTGGAGATGTTACAGGGGTGTCAGTGTAGGACCTTTTAGCTATAAAGAATTATCACTCAAATGGGATCAAGTTACATAAAGTGCAAGAATCCTCTGGTTTTAAGAAATATAATACCTTACTTAGTTACTACCTTTTCCTATGCATAGTACCAGGTTTTGTTCAATACCGATCAATACCTGAATTATGTTTGATACTTGATACTTGCGTTATTAACTTATTAGTCTAATATTGATATAGAACACAGTTCCCAGTAGAAGCACAGTATGCAACAGAAGTAGTGCTGGCTTGATACCAGAATTCTACGATATCGATCGATATATTGTTGGTTCGATACCAGAATTCTTCCATATCAATCGAGACCAGATTGTTATTTGATACTCAAAATTTACGTTGTAATTCTAATTCAGTATAGTAGAGATTTCCAAAGAAACACACTATCCACTTAGACTAATTCCACAGAAACACACACAAATTTTCACTTGTAGGGAAACACTGTGGGTATTCGATAATTTGTTGTAACTGATTTAATATAATTGATTACTATTGTAAAATTAAAAAGTAATTGTAATATAATAATAAAACAATAAAGACAACTGCAATAAAATACCTAGTGACAAATAAATTAATTACTTGCACTGAATTCTTTTAAATTAATAACAGTACTTCACCCCAGCTGTTTGCAAATACACTAAATACAGCTTAATTTCAAGTCAACATGTCTCCTAAAGTTACTATCAACAAGTACAACTGAAACATAACATACAATAACAAATAATATAATGTTATCGTTAAACACACCTATCACTTTTAATAGTGCCAGCACAGCTGAACCCTCACTGTTATAACTGGTTTTTTTGTTAAATTAATTGTATCATATATTATTGTGATTTAACATCTAAATCCATCAAGTTTCCTGTGCTTTGAGGGTGGTGAATCAACACCATTCAGTGGGAAGTTTCCCGCCTGGGATAGTGATATTTGACACTATGTTTATGTGATTCACAAATAGTACGGCTCTTATCGGCTAGTATTGGAAGTTATGTTTATGGTGCATTATTAGTACTGAAACAATATAAAATATGAATAACCCATAAACCAACTAAACAATAAATATGCATTGATTCACAACATTGTATTGACAATATTTATGGTATTCCTTGACCTTGGCATTCTTCTAGTTACTCCAAGTTTACCATATGCCACCATTGTTAACCTTGGTGACATTATGAACGGTTTACAGCACTGTTTACATTATGCCTAAAATAATAAATTGTCTTATTTTTTTATGATATCTAATGTTTTGTCTGTTTTTCCCACTGTAAAGGTTCGTGTGCTCATGTATTAATTAATTATAACTAAATAACGCAATAATTTTCCAAATATAATTCAGAAGTAAAATAGTAGGTCAAACTGTAGGTTGTACCAAAACTTGATGCTAGGTCACATTAATGTCAATTAATGTTTATATGTGTATCCGATATGCCTAATCCCTCTGAAGTTCAGTGTGCATTTTGCATTTTTATTTTTTAAATTACACTATTAATAGGTAAAGTGCAAAATGTAGGTCAAGTAAATAGTTATGCTGTCATAACCACATACAAAAAGTTTACATAGCATGTAAGTCATTATATTAGTGAGTTTGCCTCCGAACTATAACTGCCAAGTTCCTAATTCGTGTAAATGATATAATTAATAGGAATTAATACCATTATGTATGTTAAATCTAGGTCAAACTTAGAATGCATGTCAACCTACTTATGTCATGTATATGATTATATAGTTATAGGGGCTTTTAGGAGAGGGATCAGTCTAGCTCGCGCTATATGACCAAAAACTTGTTTTGTTTTTAATTGAAAAGGTTGAGGACGCGTGATCTCCCTCATATGTCCCACCGATCAACGCCCATGGCATGCATTCAAAAATTGTAGAGATGTGGTCCGCACCAATTTGTTATATTCACAAGCAATGAAGTGACTGAGTCATTGGATCCAGCACTTAATTGTTCACATTAATCACCAAAGAAAAATTAGCCCGTGATGTTTAGTGAATGCGTTGCGTGTTGTCGTACGTCATCAGTGAATTTGAATTTTGAATCTGGTGATATAGAAATAAGTGGGTGCTTTCGAATTTTTTGACGCGGTAAAGTCTAAACTAAAGAAAGACCTACGAGGCTACGTCATTACCGTACGTGTTACGAATATTCATATTGTATTTCACTAAAAACTACTTATTTCATGCTTTGTTTGCCTACCACCGATTAATTATAAGCCGTTCTACTTTTAATACAACTGATACATTGCTTTACAATTTAAATGTTTTGGTGAAAACTGCATATTGTTACGCTTGCTAAGCCTAAGCCTTGCAGAAACCGACTCCGACGAAGTGATCCACTAGTGACTAGACTAGTAAAAGCACTAGTCTAGTAACTACCGGTCTATAAATGCAGATGCCAATTCTCAATTAAAACACTAATATAGGCAAAACTGTACAGTTATTTGCATTCACATTTAAGCATATTTACCACAATTAAAACTACGTGATTTTATTAATCATGGCAACTTACCTGAACAACTCCCACTTCGAAATCTTTCACAAAAATGGCGTCCGCCATCTCAATTTGGCGGTAAAATTGCATTCCCTAGGTGGCGCCATGAAAAACTTCCCCTGCGACATCTTGCGGAACAATGTTGAAATTGGCTGGTATCGGGCCAATGCTGGGCCGATACAAGCGGGCCAATGCTGGGCCGATACAATCGGGCCAATGCTGGGCCGATACAAGCGGGCCAATGCTGGGCCGATACAATCGGGCCAATGCTGGGCCGATTCTGGCAAGTACATCGACTTTTATCATGGTGTGTCCAGTGTACTGGCTCAGTACCGTTTGTACCGTTGCCGGTACAAACGGTACTCGCCAGTATAACGCCAGCATTGGCCCAATACTTGTATGTTTGCTGGGTACTGACGTAAGCAGCCGCTGCGATGGTGCGCGAGTATGCACTGTTCCAGTTCCCATGCACGGCTGTATGAATATGTACAAGGGTCAAGTTTTGTTTACGAATAGTCTTCGTGTATTTACTGCAGTGTGACTGAATGTTTCCCAAGTGAAGTCGATGTGTTCGACTGAACAGCTCTGCCAGGGAGTAAAGCATAAAGCGTTTTGAGTGGGTTGAATGCTACGCTACATACTTCTCGGACAGATAAAGATGTCTGTAACGTGCATTTGTCATGATTCACACAGCGAGTGGTTGAGGCTCCGAGCAGCGCCACTTATTAGGTGGCGCAGCGGCACGACATAGGTGGCGCTGCTCGGCTGCGACACACGACTCACTGATCTCCAGCTGTTTTCTAATGTTTATTTACATATCTACAAACTCGTTCTACAAATCTTAATGCGACATTGACTTCTTTAGTGCAGCATGCCTTCAATGGTAAAGGTATTGTGTATATTGTTATGCTTGTTCGTGCTCTTGAGCGACTTATGTTCTGGTCTTCGACCCGAAGACCACACCCAACAACATGGCGGGTTCGTTTACACGCGGAATGAACTGCTTCGGCTACGCCCGCCTCCACCTCCGCCGTCTTCACGCCCGCTGATGCCGACTGTCAACACCAAACAAGATGCGTCCAAGAAACGCAAACGAGGTAGGCGTGGTGGTGTAAAGAACAGACTTCGTAGACGACCAGCAAAACCACCCCTACCATCTGTTGTATTTGCAAACGTCCAGTCGTTGTACAACAAAATTGACGAGCTTCACGCAAAGTGCCGATACGACAACGTCTATCGAGAGGCCTGCGTGATGGCCTTTTGTGAGACATGGCTGGACTCTACCCGTCCAGACGATGACATCATTCTGGACGGGTTTACTGTGTACCGTTCAGACAGAACCAAAGAATCGGGCAAGACGAGAGGAGGGGGTTTGTGCATTTACATAAACAATCGGTGGTGTTCCAACGTTAAAATACACACCACACTCTGTTCACCGAACTTGGAATTGTTGACGCTGTCTGTTCGCCCGTTCTATTTACCGCGGGAATTTAGCAACATTGTATTATGTTGTGTTTATGTTCCACCCAGTGCAGACGCACTCGCCGCAGCCGACACAATAGCTTCTTACATGCAGTCAATGTTGTTACGCTACCCGGACGCTCCTGTGTTTGTTATGGGCGACTTTAACAGCTGCACGTTGGATACTGCGTTGCCGTCATTTCATCAATATGTTCATGTGCCAACAAGGAACAACAAGACAATAGATTTATGCTATGGGAATATTCCCAGTGCTTACTCCGCTCGTGCTCACCCTCCCCTCGGTCGTGCCGATCACAATGTCATCAACCTCATCCCAGCGTATCGACAACTGTTGAAGAGAGTCAAGCCGACCAAGGTCAAGGTTCGACAATGGACTCAGGATGCCACCATGCAGCTCCAGGGATCTCTGGCTTTCACAGATTGGGGTGTGTTTGCACCTGATTCCGTGAACTTAAATGAACATGCTTCTATCATTACGGACTACATTACCTTTTGCATGGACTCTACCATTCCAATGAAAACTGTGACTGTTTATCCTAATTCAAAGCCTTGGATCACGTCTGATATAAAAAAACACGCTTAAGAACAAACAAATCGCATACCGCTCTAAGGACATACACACAATGAAAAACGCACACAGACAGCTACAAACAGAAATCTCGCAAGCAAAACAAAGGTATCGTGAAAAGGTTGAAAATGAGTTTAGCTGCATGAACACTAAACAGGCCTTTGCGCATTTGAAAAAGATGTCAGGTCGCTTGGACAGATTATCTGTCCCTTCAACTACTGATCCATTGAAATTTGCTTCAGACTTAAATTTGTTTTATAACAGATTTGACAGCCATGATTTTTCTATTGAGTGTGAGTCGCTCCTAGCTGCTGGCCCTTTACCCGTACCAGGTGATATTGACATTTCTACCGTGGATGTCACAAATCAATTCAAAAAGTGTAAGGCTAATAAAGCTCCTGGTCCAGATGGCATTCCAGGCCGCTTACTTAAAGAGTGTGCAATTGAGTTAGGTCCGGTATTTCAGCCACTGTTTAAACAGTCTGTGGATATAGGTGTGATTCCAACCATCTGGAAAACGTCTGTAGTGGTACCCGTCCCTAAAATGTCATCACCGTCAGAGTTAAACCACTTCAGACCTGTGGCCCTAACGTCCATCGTCATGAAATGTTTTGAAAGACTGATTTTGTCTCACATTCTCCCACATGTTCAATCTCAACTGGACCCATATCAATTCGCTTACCGTTCCAGAAGAGGCACTGACGATGCAATAGCTTGCCTTTTACACAAACTATTTGAACACATGGAGACAGCTGGCAACTATGCTCGAATCTTATTTATAGATTTCAGTTCAGCATTTAACACAATACAAAGGCATGTCATGATTGATAAACTACAGAAACTAGAAGTTCCAGCCGCACTTGTTCACTGGGTTTTCAATTTCTTAAGTAATCGCCCGCAGTGTGTTCGAGTGGGTGACATAAAGTCACCAGTGCTTGTTAGCAACACAGGTGCGCCTCAGGGTTGTGTACTGAGTCCATTTTTGTACACCTTGTATACAAATGACTGTCGTAGTGTTGACTCATCTACCCAATTTGTGAGGTTTTCTGATGATACAGCCATGCTCGCTCTTTTGAATGATTTTGCCTCATACCAGTCATATCTTTCTTCAGTGGTACGTTTCTCTAGTTGGTGCAGTAACAATTTTCTGCATCTGAATGTTTCCAAAACGAAAGAAATGTGCATCGACTTCCGTCGTAATAGAACTGTCATTAGTCCTATTGTCATCAACGGTGAACCTGTGGAACAGGTTGATTCATTCAAATACCTCGGTGTTATATTAGATGAAAATTTGTCATTTACAGAGCATGTTACAGCCGTGCAAAAGAAGTCTCAGCAGCGACTGCACGTTCTTCGAAAGTTACGAGCTTTCTATGTTGATCCACTACTTCTTCTACGCCTTTACCGTAGCATAATTGAGCCTCTCTTAACCTACTGCACCATTTGTTACTACCCTGCTCTTTCTGTGAAAAACCGTAACAGGCTTCTGAAAATCTCACATGTTTCTGCCAAGATCATTGGTTTACCTACACCAAAGCTCTCCGAAATAATCGACCATGCAATTTTGAAGAAAGCTCGAGCTGTCGCTACTGAGTCTGGTCACCCGCTCTCTACGTTCTTCCATGTACTTCCGTCTCAAAGGAGATACCGTTGTATAAAATGTAAAACATGTCGCTATAGCAGGAGTTTTGTGCCGGTGGCCATTAGAATGTTGAATGCTAAATGAGTCATATTGATGTCACCCGATTGAATTGTTCTTGTAGTGTATACATCTGGAAATTCATTTGCATTTTGTTGAGACCATCCCATATATTTTAGATGTGATCATGAGTTGTAAAATGCATATCCTTTTTAAGGACAATAAAGTAAAGTGAAAGTGAAAGTGAAATTCCATCAGGGCAAAAAACAGAAGATCATTTGTAGCAAAATCACCCCATTAAGTGTGTTTATACTGTTCGACATCTACCTTAGATTTCATCGTCATTTACATGCGATTAGTTCAGTCTAACGACATTTTATACAAGATCTGACATAATACGCACGATAGTCTAGACGCCAGAAGAGGACTGGAAGAACGTGTAAGAATAATTCCGATACATGTATACTCGACTTTTCTTATTTACCTTGATTACTTTAAATTTCGTTTTATTTATTTTTATTTTGGCTAATATCGTCGAGTGTGGTTGTCTGTCCATGTCTATCATATGGCGTGTGAGACAGGTCGGTTACATTGTCAAAGAAGCCGACCTGGTCAGTAAAGGAAACCATTGTCTGTTTTATCCCTCTTGTTAATCCCTTTCCCCATAATCCAGGCTACGCCGATGTTAAAGAAGACTTTGTGTAGTGAAATAAACAACACATCAGTAGATCGAAAGTGTCTGTAGTTCCAGTGTTGTTCTGTATGTTCCTTTCTTTGGTGCCGTCTGATAGACATATATGTGTTGTGTGGACACACCATGCAGTGGCACGTGGTTACCGCTCGGCAGAGTTTATAGAGAGACAACCAGGTTGTCGGTTTTTATTTGGGGCAAATAAGTTACAGTACAGCATATTTCCTCCACATTTATTGTTCATTGTGTGCATCGATCGAGATTGTAAGATGTTTTACATCGCTGAAGCGTTAGACTAAGATTGTCGGATGCCTGTACAATGTTGTGTCGGATTATGACACCTGTGTTGCAAATTGTGCAGCATTTTGTTTTATTTCTAATCGTGTTGCTTCTCTAGGCAAATACCTAAAATAAATTTTAAAAAAGGTCTCGCAAACATGAACATTTATAACGTTGGTTAAAGTGATATAAAATAGGAATTGTCTTCCTTCAAATACAGTCAATCTGAATAGACTTGCAAAGTACCTGAAGTTGTATTTTGTAAGCGTGCTATGTCAACTGTGTGTACAAATATGTGTTGAATAAAAACATGCATCACCCACGCACGACATGTAGCAATATAGCAGACAAACTGGATGACATCAGAACGCAAGAAGACATATGACTAAGACATGACAGACACGGTTCGAACAGCAAAATGAGTTCGACGTCGTTCTATCTGAGGACAATCTGTCAAGTCAAATGATAAGGCAGCGGTACGTCGCAATGGACAACACATCGTGCCGTTCATCCCGACCGTTCAGCCAGTATTCCGTTTGAAAGTTTTGCGTCAAGTGTAAGCAGTTAGTTGTTCTTCTACTTCAGCCAGTAGGTCCGCATTGTTCCTTTCCCCTAGAACATGCCAAAACATCACATAATTTTTGCGTTGCGTAACCGTAATATCAGGAATATGAATTGTTAACTTGAAATTCTTATCTATCAGCCTCATTGATAAAGTTCCACACAACATTCTATTAGACGTATGGTTAGTAAATGAAACAGCGCTGGATAAAGCCACAATAACTGTTCAATTATGTAATTTAAACAGTTGCCAATTTAACAAGATTTAACAAGATTGCCACCTAGAGATTCAACTCTAGATGGCAGGTGGACTAGGAAGCCATTTGGCTTATCGAGAATCCAACCTATATATCTAAGTATACCCCGCCCGTCTTAGGTATGTGTCGATTTTATTTTTAAATATATTAACACTACTAGCACCTACACAATCAGCTGATAATCTGTTCTTTGTGAAAATTAAACTTTTCTAATATCTAGTCTACATTGCTTCTTTGCCAATGTAACTCCATGTCCTCTAGTCCTTCTCTCTTCCTTGACTATGAAAAAATATTTCTGTCAATATTTTCATACCCATTCAATATTTTAAACACCTCAATCTGATATCCTCTCAATCTTCAGGTTTCTAGTGTTGTTAAACCACATTCTTTTAGACGCATTTCATAACTAATATTCCTGAGTTTTTGGATCATTTTGGTTGCTCTCCTTTGTACTCTTTCTAGTATATCAATATCCTTCTTGCGATATGGCCTCCATGCTTGTATACAATATTCTAAGTGAGGCCTAACTATTGTTTTATACAGCAGTATTATTAGTTCTTTTTCTTTGTACACTATATTTCGCCTAATTAATCCAAGAATTTGGTTTCCCTTCGCTGCTGCAATTCCACACTGCTCTGATACCTTCATGTCAGCACTAATAGTTAACCCTAAGTCCTTTTCCTTTAAGGTAATATTTAGTACACTACCACCCATTGTATATTATGCATCTTCATTCCCATGTCCTGTGTGGAGGCACTTACACTTTCCAAAATTATACAGCATTTGCCACTTCTCAGACCATTCTATCAACTTATTAAGACCATCTTGTAAATGCTGTCTATCTGCATCACTTTTAATTTTCCTAAACACTTTTGTGTCGACCGCAAACTTCAACACCTTGCTGGTTATGTCATCATCCAAATAAATAGGTCCGGTATGCTGATTTGTTCTACAATTTCCAATAGTAATTTGGGAGGAATCCCATCCACTCCAGGTGATTTATTATCCTTCATATCTCTTATTTTCATAGCTACCATTTCTAATAGTTTGCAAATCACCGATGTTAACTCACTGGTCTATAGTTCTCTGACTTGTTTCTCGAACCTTTTTTAAATAATGGTATAATGTTTGCTTCTTTCCATTCTAACGGAACTATTCCCTCCTCTAATGACAAATTGAACACTGTTGCAAGCGGTATGCTGATTTGTTCTACAATTTCCAATAGTAATTTGGGAGGAATCCCATCCACTCCAGGTGATTTATTATCCTTCATATCTCTTATTTTCATAGCTACCATTGTTGGGGTTACAATTAGTTGTCCTAAATAGTCAAACTCTCTCCCTTCGAACTTAGTCTCAAGTACTGGTAATATACTAATATCTTGCCTGATAAACACCGAACTAAAGTACTCATTTAGGTTTTCTGCCATTAAGAATACCTCTGTTATTATATTTCCATCACTACCTTCTAGAGGACCGACCTTATCCTGAACTTTCTGTTTACTTCGAACATACGCATAAAAACTCTTGCTGTCATGTTTTATATTAAAAGCTATTTTTTGTTCGTAGCTTCTCTTTGAATTTCTAATTCCAGCTGTAGCTTGATTAATTGCTTCTTTATAAATGCTATAGTCTTCTTCACTTCCAGTATGTCTATATGTCTTCCACATCATTTGTTTGTACTTGATTTTTCTAATGGCTTCCTTCGATAAGTGTTTCTTCTTTGACCGTTTCCCCTGTTTTTTCAAGGGGACACATTTGTCAACGACGCAGTCAATTTCACTCTTTAAAATATTCCAGCATTCTGTTGTTGTCTTATTCTTCAGTGTGTTATTCCAGTCTATCTTTGCTAAATATTCCCTCATGTCCTTATATCTTCCTTTGTGAAAATTGTTCCTGTACCTTATTTTTCTATTCCGTTCTCCCTTTACTTTGATGATAACATGTATCTGGTTGTGATCACTACACCCCAGTGGCTCACATATATTGACATTATCAACAAATTCCTTCTGTGAGCTCAAAACTATGTCTAACACGTTCTCGCCCCTGGTTGCTTCTAACACATGTTGAGAAAGGAAACTATCTTGTACTAAATTTAAAAACTCTTGATCCTCTCTCCCGGTACTCTGTACATGTGTCCACTGTATATGCCCATGGTTAAAATCCCGCATAATAATACAGTCCCGTTTACTCACTTCTTTGATAGCGTTATGTATTTTTTCATTCTCTTCTAAGCTTATGTTTGGACTCCGATACCCAACAGTTAATGTTGAGTTTCCTGTAACTATGTTACACCAGACAGCTTCTTCACATTTTGCTTCTTTTTCTAATTTTATTTCGTAAGCCTGGATGGATTCTTTAATATATAAAATAACTCCGCCTCCCCTTCTTCCTAATCTATCTTTCCTAAACATTGCATATCCTGTCATTCCTAATTCGGCATCTAATATATCGGGGGTGGCCCAAGATTCAGTTATACCTATTATGTGAGGGCTAATATCTTCTACCATAATGTTTAGTTCATTTCTTTTATTTACTATGCTCCTTGCATTTAAACAAACACATTTATAACCACATTCCGTAGGGCTTTCCAGGCTGTTCTTTGCTGATTGCGGATGCGATAATTCTGTGCAATGTTCGGGTTAAGTGTAGATTTCTTTAGTATGGGCCTAATTAAACCAGTGGTGAATAATGTAGCTACGCATGCCCTGGATGGTACAACAGTGTATAGTGATGCAAGCTGGAACACAGTAATGAGGATTTGCCATAAATAAGATGTTCAGCAGTTATACTATCGAGTCCCGGTGATTTATATTTACGAAGATTAGATATAAGCATGTCGACTTGATCCTGATTTACCTCATGTGTGCCCACCAAAGAACAATTATAAATATAATATTGCTCTACCGTATGTTTGTCATGGATTTGTTCAATAGTACATTCTGGTAAAGCTTGCATAACATCACCATAGAATTCACCAAAATCTGTGGCACATAGAGATGATTTAACTTTTGTAATTCTTCACTGTTTGATTACATTCCAGAATGCAGACAGTTTCCTGTTCTTTATCACAACATTAAGTTTCTGGTATTTATTGTTCACGGAGCGATCTACGCACCGCCACGTCGGAACACCTTTTTGATATATTTGTACGTTTCATACACGGCCCCGCCACGAGGCCTTCATTGTCATTCCAAAGTCGCCACCAGAACCGTTTACGGTCTCGTAGGTGGCTGAGTTCAGGGCACCAATATGTTTTTGGTTTGTTGCAGTGTTTCTGTTTGCACCCTGCTTCTGTCACAGCGTCGTGCATAGCATCGTTCAGTTGCACAATATAAGAGTCAACGAGCCCCTGCACGGCACCACTGTCATCGTTCGCAACATACGTCAGGATATGCATACTCGATAGCTTGCTGTGGAGGATATCGCGATACGCGTTGGTACACTGTAGGTTGTCCCATCTGCGTGTGACGCCGCACGGGACATCAGTTGATAACACCGCGGGTTGACACTGTTCACTAAGAACTTAAATACGGGTAACCTGTACCAACGTCTATGTAACAGACGTCGTTTGGGTAATTGAGCATTGAGATCACCAATTATGTGTATCGGCTCCAAATTGTTCTATCACTCTCTGTAACACGTCAATTATTTCAGCATTGCAGTCGGTCTGGTGAGCCTCCCCGTTGTAAAATGGCATATACACACATAATAATGATTTTAACAATATATGATTTGTTGCACACTTTTACGCCAATAATCATGTCGCTCATAACATCCAATTCAGTGTATTGCATGTTCTTTCTCTGTGTAAACAAACACTTTTCTCGTGTTTTCCCAAATTTAGCAATATTCCAAAATAGTATTGTCGAAACGTCCACTGCGCATCTGAGAAAAGGTAACAAACCTAACTCATAATTAAGAGATACTCCCCTGAATAAATGCAACTGCATCAGCAAAAATGAAGACTAGTGATTTATGCTTGAAAACAATTAATTCCTCGCTTACCCATTGGAAAGGTCCGCGCATACACCTGAGGGGTGGAATACCACAGTTTGGCAACCGCTATGAACTCCATCACGGGTTTGAGTCAACCTTCTTTAAATGCGCGAAGACAGTTTATATACACCGAACCACCAACATCTACAGCTAGGTGAAGTGAGAGGACATATGTTCGAACCAACAACAAGATCTTTCAAAAGCGCGATCTTGATAGGTAGTACGAAACTTTCGCACTTCGTCACCGCGCTCCATAAAAGATACACGTATGCTGGGCACTTGATGATGTCCTCAGCCGTTGCGTTATGATTTCGTAATCGGGACTGACTAGTAGTTCGGATTACGAGGATCGGTAGTTCATGTCACTGTGTGATTATGACACAGGCTAAAGTTTACATCATATCTGTTGTTTGAACTTACACTAGTGTTCATATATCTGCAATGTCTGCACAGTTCCTAGAATGAGTCTCGGTAAAACAGTGACGCCTAATGCATGATTGTTTGATATGGCACAAGTGCATATTATATATGTCATGACATGCGCGCGCGTGCGTGCGTGCGTGCGTGCGTGCGTGCGTGTGTGTGTGTGTGTGTGTGTGTGTGGGTGTGGGTGTGGGTGTGGGTGTGGGTGTATGCGTGTCATACAATGAAACACGACATGTACGTCATACAATGAGACATTACATGTGTGTCATACAATGAGACATGATGTGTGTGTCATACAATGATACATGACATGTGTGTCATACAATGAGACAAAACAATATATCGCAGTTGATTAACATGTCATCTTGTATCATAATTTGCCGTTGACGAAGTTAATTATTGTGATGTATTCTGAGCCATACGGAGAAGTTTAGAGTTGCCGTTATTTAAACTAAATAATGAATTGTTTCAGCATTTAGAATCCAAACGACAGAAGCGTTTAGGAATGCAGCTGACAATTTTGGCAATTACGAGTTTGAAATCAGAGGAAATATGACGATAAAGGTGTTGTGATTAGTTTTATGCAGCTGTTGGAATAGCAAATGCGATCTATTATTGACCCTTGGTGTTTTGATGGGTTTTATAATAAGAAGATTCGGAATAGCAATAACCATGTTAAACTAATAAACTATAACTCATTCGAAGAAATGCTTACTTCATCCTCAAGCAAGAGAGAGACATAAATAAATTATATCCGACGCCGTCCGGCGGAGCCTAACTCAGGTTGTCACTTTAACTGCACTACAAGTGTTCTCACGGTTCCAGCGAAATAGCAGGTTCACAATAAATATGAACAATACATTAGTAAAATGTTAAAGGAAAATAATAATAATAATTTTTATTTTTAATGTAAGAGTAATCATTAGAACAACAAAATGATGTAAAGCCTAAATGATGACGATGTCACTAACGTATATCAATGTTTAGAGCAAACACTAAAGGAATCACACGCACTGCATCGAATGAAACAGAGAATCTCCCGAAACAATGATAAGAATAATTGACAATGTATCCGCCAGTACTTGACTTAGATATTCACCTCGATGATAAATCAAGAACTTTTAAAGACTGCTGCAATGCTGAGAAAGAAACGGGAAAATTGGCGGATGTAGAGGTTTGAAATTGGTGGTGTATAACATTTGAAAAACAAGCAGAAATATTGATTGATAAGTATTATTCTTGTGTTAAGGTTATTTATAAAGTAGTACTGGACATCTATTGAGTAGTAGTTTTGGTTAAAGTTTGGTTAATAGGGTCATCTAGGCTTCGACAAATTGTAAACAAGATTGAGCAAATCTCTTTATTTGATATAGTATATAAGAGATAAAGCAATAAGCGTAACAACTACATATGTAAGATAAAACTGTGAATAGGTATCACTGTTATTAAAAATAAACAAGCGTTTTAGTAGGAAACCCTTGTTTGTTTATATATATATATATATATATATATATAATATATATATATATATATATATATATATATATATATATATATATATATATATATATATATATATATATATATATATATATATATATAGGTAGTGTCCAACGTTTCCGCTATGGACCAGTACAGACTAAACTTATTGTTCGTGGTAGCATAGGTAGTAAGTGGTTTATAACATAAAGTGTGCTGCAGTTACTGTACACAATAAACAAACAGTCTTTCTAAAGACTAAGTTGGTATAAACTAAGAGTTGATTTTGACAAATCGTAATATGGCACCTTGCAAGCGGCAAGTGAAGGCAAGGAGGCACTTGGTGTGTAACCACTGCCACAGCTTGGTGGATTTTGCCGTATCGGCGTGCGGAAAAACTTGGTCAGAGACAACGGAGGAAGGGTTTACGTTCCAATGTTTAGGGTGTTGGAAAGTGGACTGTCTAACAGCAGAGTTAGCTAGGCTAACGGATATTGTGAAGGGGGTGGAGAGTGGAGGGAAGGTGATTGCAAGGAAAACGAATGGAGAAAGAACAACAGGAAACATGACATGCAGGAAGGTGACAGGGGAGAAAGTGACAGTAGAGAAGGAGGGAGGGACAAGGGGACAGGAGATGAGAGAAGTAGATGCGACAGGAGGGAAGACGAATGGAAGAAAGGAATTGAGAATAGATGTGACCAAACGGAAGTCAATAACAAGGACGATGACAGGAAGAAAAGAGACAGGAAAGAAAGGAACAACAGAGAAAGCGGCAGGGGGAAAAGTCAGCAACCATGGAGATGCAAAACGGAGGAGCTACTCTGAAGCAGTGATCAAGGGGGCATTGAGAACAGAAAGGGTATTTATGGGAGACTCCATTTTCCGGAAGACAGACAGGACATTAAGCAAAGGAGAAGACGTTGTTGTTTGTCTTCCGGGGGCTAGGATAGAGCATGTGACTGAACGGGTAGAGAACGTATTGGGGCATGGCCAAGGGGGTCTATATTAGTACATGTAGGGACGAACAATGCAGACAGGGATGGAACAACCAGGATAGTAAAGAGATACAGAGAGTTGGTAGAGACACTGAAGAAGACGAGAGTTGAACAGATCATACTCTCAGGAATCTTGCCAGTGATGAGGGGAAGGGGAGCACCATATAGAAACTGCTAGAGGATGGCAATTAACGGATTATTAGAGCAGATGTGTGAAGAAGAAGGAGTTGGATTTGTAGATTTGTGGGGATATTTTGTTGGGAAAGAAGACATGTATATGAGAGATGGCCTCCATCTAAGCGGAAAGGGCGCAGCAGTGTTCTCCGAGAACCTGCTTCGATCGATGGACAATGGAACAGGTTGCAACCTTTTAAACTAGTTTCGCAGGGGGGATACACAGAGAAGCCAAATACTAGAGGCATAGATAAAGATAGCAAAATGAAATCAGCAAAGAACAGCCTGGAAAGCCCTACGGAATTTGGTTATAAATGTGTTTGTTTAAATGCAAGGAGCATAGTAAACAAAATAAATGAACTAAACATTATGGTAAAAGATATTGACCCTCACATAATAGGTTTAACTGAATCTTGGGCCACCCCCGATATATCAGATGCCGAATTAGGAATGACAGGATATGTAATGTTCAGGAAAGATAGATTAGGAAGAAGGGGAGGCGGAGTTATTTTATATATTAAAGAATCCATCCAGGCTTATGAAATAAGATTAGAAAAAGAAGCAGTATGTGAAGAAGCTGTCTGGTGTAACATAGTTACAGGAAACTCAACATTAACTGTTGGGTTAGTGTATCGGAGTCCAAACATAAGCATGGAAGAGAATGAAAAAATACACAACGGTATCAAAGAAGTGAGTAAACGGGACTGTTTTTAAATTTAGTACAAGATAGTTTCCTTTCTCAACATGTGTTAGAAGCAACCAGGGGCGAGAATGTGTTAGACATAGTATTGAGCTCACAGAAGGAATTTGTTGATAGTGTCAAGATATGTGAGCCACTGTGGTGTAGTGATCACAACCAGATACATTTTATAATCAAAGTAAAGGGAGAAAGGAATAGAAAGATAAGGTACAGGACAAAAATTCACAAAACAAGATATAAGGACATGAGGAAATATTTAGCAAAGATAGACTGGAATAACACACTGAAGAATAAGACAGCAACAGAATGCTGGAATATTTTAAAGAGTGAAATTGACTGCGCCGTTGACAAATTTGTCCCCTTGAAAAAACAGGGGAAACGGTCATAGAAGAAAAACTTATCGAAGGAAGCCATTGGAAAAATCAAGTACAAGCAAATGATGTGGAAGAGATATAGACATACTGGAAGTGAAGAAGACTATAGCATTTATAAAGAAACACTTAATCACGCTACAGCTAAAATTAGAAATTCAAAGAGAAGCTACGAACAAAAATAGCTTTTAATATAAAACATGACAACAACAGTTTTTATGCGTATGTTCGAAGTAAACAGAAAGTTCAGGATAAGGTCGGTCCTCTAGAAGGTAGTGATGGAAATATAATAACAGAGGGATTCTTAATGGCAGAAAACCTAAATGAGTACTTTAGTTCAGTGTTTACCAGGGAAGATATTAGTATATTACCAGTACTTGAGACTAAGTTCGAAGGGAGAGAGCTTGACTATTTAGGACAACTAAATGTAACCCCAACAATGGTAGCTATGAAAATAAGATATATGAAGGATAATAAATCACCTGGAGTGGATGGGATTCCTCCCAAATTACTATTGGAAATTGTAGAACAAATCAGCATACCGCTTGCAACAGTGTTCAATTTGTCATTAGAGGAGGGAATAGTTCCGTTAGAATGGAAAGAAGCAAACATTATACCATTATTTAAAAATGGTTCGAGAAACAAGTCAGAGAACTATAAACCAGTGAGTTTAACATCGGTGATTTGCAAACTATTAGAAAGACTAATTAAAGATCACCTGGTTGATTTTCTTGTTAAAAATAAATTGATAAACCCATCTCAACATGGTTTTTTAAAAGCGAGGTCATGCTTAACAAATAGGTTATGTTTTTTTGGAAGATGTCACAAAGTGGGTAGATGAGGGATCACCAGTAGATGTAATCTACTTAGATTTATAAAAAAGCCTTTGACAAAGTGCCACACCAATGACTACTACTTAAACTAAAGGCCCATGGCATAGGAAATGGTATGATCAACTGGATAGAAAAATGACTTATTGATAGAAGACAAAGAGTAGTAGTTGATGGGGAGGTTTCAAACTGGAAATCGGTTTTGAGTGGAGTACCACAGGGATCAGTGCTGGGACATATTTTATTCTTAATATATATCAATGATTTGGATGATGACATAACCAGCAAGGTGTTGAAGTTTGCGGACGACACAAAAGTGTTTAGGAAAATTAAAAGTGATGCAGATAGACAGTATTTACCAGATGATCTTAATAAGTTGATAGAATGGTCTGAGAAGTGGCAAATGCTGTTTAATTTTGGAAAGTGTAAGTGCCTCCACACAGGCCATGGGAATGAAGATGCACAATATACAATGGGTGATACTGTACTAAATACTACCTTAAAGGAAAAGGACTTAGGGTTAACTATTAGTGCTGACATGAAGGTATCAGAGCAGTGTGGAATTGCAGCAGCGAAGGGAAACCAAATTCTAGGATTAATTAGGCGAAATATAGTGTACAAAGTAAAAGAACTAATAACACCGCTATATAAAACAATAGTTAGGCCTCACTTAGAATATTGTATACAAGCATGGAGGCCATATCGCAAGAAGGATATTGATATGCTAGAAAGAGTACAATGGAGAGCAACCAAAATTATACCAAAACTCAGGAGTATTAGTTATGAAATGCGTCTAAAAGAATGTGGTTTAACAACACTAGAAACCAGAAGATTGAGAGGAGATCAGATTGAGGTGTTTAAAATATTGAATGCGTATGAAAATATTGACAGAAATATGTTTTTAACACTCAAGGAAGAGAGAAGGACTAGAGGACATGGAGTTACATTAGCAAAGAAGCAGTGTAGGCTAGATATTAGAAAACTTTCATTTTCACAAAGAACAGTAAACGAATGGAACAGATGATCAGCTGATTGTGTAGGTGCTAGTAGTGTTAATATATTTAAAAATAAAATCGACATATAACTAAGACGGGCGGGGTATACTTAGATAGATAGGTTGGACTCTCGATAAGCCAAATGGCTTCGTAGTCCACCTGCCATCTAGAGTTGAATCTCTAGGTGGCAATCTTATTAAATCTTGTTAAAGTCAGCCGTTGGCAGTGAACTTCTGCACTTCGTTTGTTATAAGCGACTTCAGGTTCCTCGTGTTCTTCTTCCTCTGGAAGGGACTGTGGACGGCGTGCTTTCTCCATCGACAAGGCAATGGTTTTGTATCTAGCTTCCTCATCCTTTTAGTGACTTGATTGCACGGACGATCGTGGCATTAAAGTTCAAATTTAAATAATACTTGTCACCTGCTAGAGTGTCGATTGCTTATCGAAGGACAGGCAGATGTGTCCTCTTAAATATGTCACGGGTGCCTATGTTGCTCCCAGGAAGACCAGGTTGTTCAGTGGTTTTCTGAGACTGCAGGAGTAATCGGACTAGTCCTTACAACTCCTGCGTCACATTATTCTTCTTCCCGATCATCTTCGACTGGTGGCGACGTCTCAGACAGTAATATCTGTAACCGATCTGTTGGATGACTTCGTCGATTGCACAAATGTGTCCGGCTTCCGACTCTCGAAACGTTTGCAAAATGTTTCTACCAAACTGGGGCTTTCGGAGCATCACTGACGGACTCACCTGCACCGTTTGTTTACACCGACACGTTCTATTATGGTATCAACAATTCTGCCCGGAAATGAATGTTCGGCATGTGGAGCAAAGCCTGACATTATCAAGATGTTTTGATTTCCGTTCAGACAGAAACCCTTCTCTGTTGATAGCTGACGACGTACATGCAGTTTTGGTTATATTGGTGTTATACCAGTATATTCCGTCACGACGTATTTGGCCAATTAATGTTGCCTGAGAATAATAGAGATATAACAAACATGTTCAACGTAATACATTACAGCACTCCACATAAAGAACTTACAGTTAAAGGCCGTATCCTGGAATAAAAGGTGTTATACTCCATTATTACAATTGTATAAATAATAAATATTATTATTTTTATTACTACACATATAGGCTCTGTCAACAGTCGCTAATACAGACGTGTAACGCAAATACAACAGCATTAATTAATTTGTATGACTGTCTCACTAGCATGATTTAAATATCAAGTAAGGCGTCGATAATACATTTAGTTTCGTTTGAATGTGGTCAATTCGTTTGTAATACAATATTAGAGTTTATGTTTACCTAAAGTAGCATTTGTATGCAGAGCCCGTTTTACACTACATGAAACGCCCTCGTGCTAGATGTAGGTCATACATCACCTATCTGCTGTATATCCAACTGTGAATTCACGCCTAATGAATGTACACTTTTCGCCATCCCTGACAAACCATTACAGACGTCGTGTACACGTTCAGTGCGACACCGCTGAAGAGGCTGCGTTGTTGGTTTCACTGCGTTGTGCGTATGTTTGCAGCAGACTCAGCCGAAATGATGACATTAATGCCATGTATATAAAGGGGTTGACAACAGATTTGAACATTGAAAAAACAACCCAGTCTTTTGCTTAGATGACCCAAAGTCATATTCCCCCATGCCGGTGTATCCCAAAACGTACACACATGTATCAACGCCAATGGCAAAACCGAAGATTGTTGTTTAAAAAGTAGTGGCCGTTTTCGTAATGGTCCACTGCACAAATTCGATGACTTTTGAGCATGAAATGTATGTCGACGTTTTCTTTCTGTATAGCGTCACTATTACCTTTCCGTGAAGGCCGACATACATAGTAACTGGAAGCAAACGTACGCCAAGGAACCAAACTAAACAATACGCATAGAACAGCGTGTCACCTATCTCCCCATAAACACCATAACATGACCCACTTATCATGCCCGGTCTCGTCTCAAGTCACACCTTCAGGCTACAAAACAGCGGCACGTGACATACAGCACAGTTCACAGCGCCGTGTTGTGTCCAGCGGGATGCAATATAACGTTGAGGGCAGTCCCGAGTAAGCTAGTTACACGAAGTGTTTTCATGACATCTACGGTCAGCACTTGCCCGCGCTGAGTGACGGCAGCAACAGTGTTGACTAAGATATTGCACACACTTTGCTATGAATTTCAAATGCATATTAATACATGATCCAATACTGTATACAAATAATCAAAAAGACTGATCATTGTTATTATCATCAGTGTTACTACAAACGTTCATACTGTTGTAGAATAGTTCTATTAATATTTTAAAACTGATAAATGATACTGCATATCTGCAGGTGTGGCTGTAATTAATTCCACATTAGCGCTGGCTATCGCGTGGTTACATGCGCTAATAGTTGTGTTGAGTTCGTTAAGATAAAATGCGCAGACCATGATCACATATTACAACATGTACACACGGGATTCGAAACAACTACGCCTAGGTTTAGCAAAATTGTCACGAATAGCACATGCTCGTTACTCATTGGTCGAAAAAATGCCATGTTGCGGAACCTACCTGGTGAGTCAAAACGTGTGCTCTGCTGTTTTCTTTGACCGATGGTTTAGGGTAGCTCTGTTGTCATAAACAATTCCGCCCACCCTCCGCCCTTTTCTTTACGCCCACCCTCCCATTTTTGAGCTACATTGTATATTCGTTTCTCACGTGTGAAATTGTTTTTTGTAAATTTTACGACATAATTTTGTACGCCACTGTGTGTTTGATATTCGATCGCCACTTCTATCTTGCACTGTACGCAAGTTTTATTTTGTTGCGTTCTGCGAAACATTTAAAGCTGGTATATATTACGTATGGTTATCTTTACAAGTACCCATGTGCAACATAGCTCCCAGATAGGTCTTTCACAAAGTTTTGTTTTATTTTTGGACGCTTTTCCTTGCTTCAGTTCTGTACACGAGGTTTAGCTTCTTGCTTTTCGTTCACCGGATGTGCAGAGGTGTGCGCTGGGTTTTTAGTGCGGGTATTTCGCGAAGTACATTTAAATGTTATGTGTCAGTTTGGCCCGGCCTATCTGCGTGTTGTATTAGTGGAAATTTAACTTCTTCGAATATGCAGCACCTAATGGTAAGTCTATGTTACCATTTTTGTTTTAATTTATCTCGACTTATTATGGTTCGTTCTCACATTCATGTAATTAGCCCACCATCTCATGTACGGTTCGCGGGTGTGTTGTTGTAATTGCTGATGTCTATAGAAACTATATTTATGCTAGGCATTAGGATTTACATCAACATTTGTGGGTGTGTTCACCGTTGTAGGTTCTCCATGTTAGGGGATTACAGCACATTGTGTACACTATTTTGCTGGGGGATTGGGTAACCTATCCTTTAGTTGTTTAGGGAATATATACCCTTTTTACGGGGACGTTACTTTCCACTTTACGTTTCCGTTAATGTAAACTTTTCATTGTTGCATCCAAGCAGCTGATTGTGCACGCTTTATATATTGTATTGCCTAAATATGGTATTTCCTGTACAATCAGCCGGGCGCACACCACAGGTGAGCGCCAGACAATCCAGTTTTAATAAACGATCTGAATTGCCGCTTTTGTACCTTACGCCACGTCGCTAGGTGGCGTAAGGTGGTACATGTTTATTTTCACTGCTCCTTTCAAATTATACATTTGAAATCCAAAATTCTGCATTTCTGTGTTTGACATTGATGCAGCTTAAAGACCAACACTCTACTTTATTTGGATACGCAGGCACTCTTGTAAATTATACCAGTTACGCCGCCGAAATTGTACGTTTATGACATTGTGGGCGATAATACAGCCCAATTAAATTGTACTGACTGTACTGGCGCGAAAAATTTAATTGGGCTGTATTATCGCCCACAATGTTATAAACGTACAATTTCGGCGGCGTAACTGGTATAATTTACAAGAGTGCCTGCGTATCCAAATAAAGTAGAGTGTTGGTCTTTAAGCTGCATCAATGTCAAACACAGAAATGCAGAATTTTGGATTTCAAATGTATAATTTGAAAGGAGCAGTGAAAATAAACATGTACCACCTTACGCCACCTAGCGACGTGGCGTAAGGTACAAAAGCGGCAATTCAGATCGTTTATTAAAACTGGATTGTCTGGCGCTCACCTGTGGTGTGCGCCCGGCTGATTGTACAGGAAATACCATATTTAGGCAATACAATATATAAAGCGTGCACAATCAGCTGCTTGGATGCAACAATGAAAAGTTTACATTAACGGAAACGTAAAGTGGAAAGTAACGTCCCCGTAAAAAGGGTATATATTCCCTAAACAACTAAAGGATAGGTTACCCAATCCCCCAGCAAAATAGTGTACACAATGTGCTGTAATCCCCTAACATGGAGAACCTACAACGGTGAACACACCCACAAATGTTGATGTAAATCCTAATGCCTAGCATAAATATAGTTTCTATAGACATCAGCAATTACAACAACACACCCGCGAACCGTACATGAGATGGTGGGCTAATTACATGAATGTGAGAACGAACCATAATAAGTCGAGATAAATTAAAACAAAAATGGTAACATAGACTTACCATTAGGTGCTGCATATTCGAAGAAGTTAAATTTCCACTAATACAACACGCAGATAGGCCGGGCCAAACTGACACATAACATTTAAATGTACTTCGCGAAATACCCGCACTAAAAACCCAGCGTACACCTCTGCACATCCGGTGAACGAAAAGCAAGAAGCTAAACCTCGTGTACAGAACTGAAGCAAGGAAAAGCGTCCAAAAATAAAACAAAACTTTGTGAAAGACCTATCTGGGAGCTATGTTGCACATGGGTACTTGTAAAGATAACCATACGTAATATATACCAGCTTTAAATGTTTCGCAGAACGCAACAAAATAAAACTTGCGTACAGTGCAAGATAGAAGTGGCGATCGAATATCAAACACACAGTGGCGTACAAAATTATGTCGTAAAATTTACAAAAAACAATTTCACACGTGAGAAACGAATATACAATGTAGCTCAAAAATGGGAGGGTGGGCGTAAAGAAAAGGGCGGAGGGTGGGCGGAATTGTTTATGACAACAGAGCTACCCTAAACCATCGGTCAAAGAAAACAGCAGAGCACACGTTTTGACTCACCAGGTAGGTTCCGCAACATGGCATTTTTTCGACCAATGAGTAACGAGCATGTGCTATTCGTGACAATTTTGCTAAACCTAGGCGTAGTTGTTTCGAATCCCGTGTGTACATGTTGTAATATGTGATCATGGTCTGCGCATTTTATCTTAACGAACTCAACACAACTATTAGCGCATGTAACCACGCGATAGCCAGCGCTAATGTGGAATTAATTACAGCCACACCTGCAGATATGCAGTATCATTTATCAGTTTTAAAATATTAATAGAACTATTCTACAACAGTATGAACGTTTGTAGTAACACTGATGATAATAACAATGATCAGTCTTTTTGATTATTTGTATACAGTATTGGATCATGTATTAATATGCATTTGAAATTCATAGCAAAGTGTGTGCAATATCTTAGTCAACACTGTTGCTGCCGTCACTCAGCGCGGGCAAGTGCTGACCGTAGATGTCATGAAAACACTTCGTGTAACTAGCTTACTCGGGACTGCCCTCAACGTTATATTGCATCCCGCTGGACACAACACGGCGCTGTGAACTGTGCTGTATGTCACGTGCCGCTGTTTTGTAGCCTGAAGGTTGACTTGAGACGAGACCGGGCATGATAAGTGGGTCATGTTATGGTGTTTATGGGGAGATAGGTGACACGCTGTTCTATGCGTATTGTTTAGTTTGGTTCCTTGGCGTACGTTTGCTTCCAGTTACTATGTATGTCGGCCTTCACGGAAAGGTAATAGTGACGCTATACAGAAAGAAAACGTCGACATACATTTCATGCTCAAAAGTCATCGAATTTGTGCAGTGGACCATTACGAAAACGGCCACTACTTTTTAAACAACAATCTTCGGTTTTGCCATTGGCGTTGATACATGTGTGTACGTTTTGGGATACACCGGCATGGGGGAATATGACTTTGGGTCATCTAAGCAAAAGACTGGGTTGTTTTTTCAATATTCAAATCTGTTGTCAACCCCTTTATATACATGGCATTAATGTCATCATTTCGGCTGAGTCTGCTGCAAACATACGCACAACGCAGTGAAACCAACAACGCAGCCTCTTCAGCGGTGTCGCACTGAACGTGTACACGACGTCTGTAATGGTTTGTCAGGGATGGCGAAAAGTGTACATTCATTAGGCGTGAATTCACAGTTGGATATACAGCAGATAGGTGATGTATGACCTACATCTAGCACGAGGGCGTTTCATGTAGTGTAAAACGGGCTCTGCATACAAATGCTACTTTAGGTAAACATAAACTCTAATATTGTATTACAAACGAATTGACCACATTCAAACGAAACTAAATGTATTATCGACGCCTTACTTGATATTTAAATCACGCTAGTGAGACAGTCATACAAATTAATTAATGCTGTTGTATTTGCGTTACACGTCTGTATTAGCGACTGTTGACAGAGCCTATATGTGTAGTAATAAAAATAATAATATTTATTATTTATACAATTGTAATAATGGAGTATAACACCTTTTATTCCAGGATACGGCCTTTAACTGTAAGTTCTTTATGTGGAGTGCTGTAATGTATTACGTTGAACATGTTTGTTATAAACTGCATGTACGTCGTCAGCTATCAACAGAGAAGGGTTTCTGTCTGAACGGAAATCAAAACATCTTGATAATGTCAGGCTTTGCTACATGCCAACATTCATTTCGGTCAGAATTGTGATCATAATAGAAGCTGTCGAACGGTAAACAAACTCAGTGATCCGTCAGTGTTGCTCCAAAGCAGTTTGGTAGAAACATTTTCAAATTTCGGGTCGGAAGCCAGACATTTGTGATACCGAAAGTCATCCAACAGATCGGTTAAAATATTACGTTGAGACGTCGCCACCAGTCGAAGATGATCGGGAAGAAGAATAATGTGACGCAGGAGTTGTAAGAACTAGTCCGATTACTCCTGCAGTCTCAGAAAACCACTGAACAACCTGGTCTTCCTGGGAGCAACATAGGCACCCGTGACATATTTAAGAGGACACATCTGCCTGTCCTTCGATAAGCAATCGACACTCTAGCAGGTGACAAGTATTATTTAAATTTGAACTTTAATGCCACGATCGTCCGTGCAATCAAGTCACTAAAAGGATGAGGAAGCTAGATACAAAACCATTGCCTTGTCGATGGAGAAAGCACGCCGTCCACAGTCCCTTCCAGAGGAAGAAGAACACGAGGAACCTGAAGTCGCTTATAACAAACGAAGTGCAGAAGTTCACTGCCAACGGCTGACTTTAACAAGATTTAATAAGATTGCCACCTAGAGATTCAACTCTAGATGGCAGGTGGACTACGAAGCCATTTGGCTTATCGAGAGTCCAACCTATCTATCTAAGTATATCCCGCCCGTCTTAGTTATATGTCGATTTTATTTTTAAATATATTAACACTACTAGCACCTACACAATCAGCTGATCATCTGTTCCATTCGTTTACTGTTCTTTGTGAAAATGAAAGTTTTCTAATATCTAGCCTACACTGCTTCTTTGCTAATGTAACTCCATGTCCTCTAGTCCTTCTCTCTTCCTTGAGTGTTAAAAACATATTTCTGTCAATATTTTCATACGCATTCAATATTTTAAACACCTCAATCTGATCTCCTCTCAATCTTCTGGTTTCTAGTGTTGTTAAACCACATTCTTTTAGACGCATTTCATAACTAATATTCCTGAGTTTTGGTATAATTTTGGTTGCTCTCCATTGTACTCTTTCTAGCATATCAATATCCTTCTTGCGATATGGCCTCCATGCTTGTATACAATATTCTAAGTGAGGCCTAACTATTGTTTTATATAGCGGTGTTATTAGTTCTTTTACTTTGTACACTATATTTCGCCTAATTAATCCTAGAATTTGGTTTCCCTTCGCTGCTGCAATTCCACACTGCTCTGATACCTTCATGTCAGCACTAATAGTTAACCCTAAATCCTTTTCCTTTAAGGTAGTATTTAGTACAGTATCACCCATTGTATATTGTGCATCTTCATTCCCATGGCCTGTGTGAAGGCACTTACACTTTCCAAAATTAAACAGCATTTGCCACTTCTCAGACCATTCTATCAACTTATTAAGATCATCTGGTAAATACTGTCTATCTGCATCACTTTTAATTTTCCTAAACACTTTTGTGTCGTCCGCAAACTTCAACACCTTGCTGGTTATGTCATCATCCAAATCATTGATATATATTAAGAATAAAATATGTCCCAGCACTAATCCCTGCGGTACTCCACTCAAAACCGATTTCCAGTTTGAAACCTCCCCATCAACTACTACTCTTTGTCTTCTATCAATAAGTCATTTTTCTATCCAGTTGATCATACCATTTCCTATGCCATGGGCCTTTAGTTTAAGTAGTAGTCTTTGGTGTGGCACTTTGTCAAAGGCTTTTTTAAATCTAAGTAGATTATATCTACTGGTGATCCCTCATCTACCCACTTTGTGACATCTTCCAAAAAACATAAAAACAGGATCGAAGCGGAGAAACTTCCGATTGGTGGTTTGTTGTTTTCATTATTACGCCACCGGGTCCTAAATACTGAATTACGTGCGACTGATTGTAGTCATTAAAAAAAAATTGGTGATGAAATGTCAATGCAGTTCAGTGTAAAGATTTGAAAACACTACCAATTGAACACTGCGACACTTATGTGTATATACAATACACTACTGAATGTGTATTTTGCATAATAGATTCAAAACACTACTGCATGACATCGAGGTCATGTTTTAAACGACTTACACCAACGTTTCGCAAACGCTGGCCAACGGGCCAAATTTGGCCCCAGGACGGTTTCCAACTGAACTGCAAGACACAGCAAACGCACACACACAACATGCACCACACACACACCAACACACACACACACACACACAACACTCGCACACACACACACACAACACACACACACACACACACACACACACACACACACACACACACACACACACACACACACACACACACACACACACACACACACACACACACACACACACACACACACACACACACACACACACACACACACACACACACACACACACACACACACACACACACACACACACACACACACACACACACACACACACACACACACACACACACACACACACACACACACACACACACACACACACACACACACACACACACACACACACACACACACACACACACACACACACACACACACACACACACACACACACACACACACACACACACACACACACACACACA
>JAODUO010001832.1:0-59074 GCA_025642075.2 Ridgeia piscesae
CTTGATATATGCGTTGCTTCGACGGTTTAGCTTTTCGGTCCATCCATGGCTAAATATTGTCAGCCCTGCCCCGGGTTTAAGAAGACGACGGTCGGCGACGTTTTGTTGGATCTTGTTCCATCCACTGGTGATGTATGTCTACTTCATAATTACTTGTTGACCACAGATAGGTCTAAGCAGCTGCTACATGTCACGCCAACTAAACGAAGACTCGATGTTGTTGTGCCGTAGGCAAGCGTACTGACGTCGCAGGAAGCTGACCGGCCTCAGCAGAGACCTAGAATGCCGCGCGCTTATTGGCCAGGCCAAGCCAAACGAATACGTCACCGGTTAAGATGGTGCTGTCTAGGCCATCATGGATTTCGTTAGATTTTTAGACTTTAAGGTCACATTCTGAGTAAACCGCTGACGTTAAAAAATTGAATATATGTGGAAATTGTTAGTTTGTAGAAACTCTATTAAGTGTATGATACGAAACCGTTGCCTTTTTTTGCCCTTTAACATGGAGTATATGGACCTCCTGCCCACAACTGCCCCCAGCCTCGTTTTCGCGCGCGAGACTTGCACGCCCTATACATCAAGTATTGAAATAATATTGTTATCAAGCACATCTTAAAAAATGGATTAACTTATGTGATCATTTTCACACATTCGAACGTGTGTTATTTAGTCGAATCTCGGCCCGGGCATGACGTATGCCGTTGCCACTACGTCAGAGCGCCTCAGAACATATAAAAGCGATCATTGCGCATGCGCGCGCATCCGCGATATGCGTTTAGACGAATCCTGGACTGGTCGAATCTGGGACCACCACAGCGGCGAAAATCCCGGGCCAAGTGGAGACAACGGGACACAGACAACTGTTGACCAGATAAAGAATACATACGTTTATTCTGTTCCTACTAATGTCATAATGTAGATGATAGATAAGTTCGTAATTAAGAAACGCCGCTTGTAGAAATCAATTATTATGTCGTCGGTCTATCCTGTTGTTTTCCACTTTTCACGGAATGCTGATAAAAATACATTTATCGTAGCAACGTTCTTGTTGTTGCAAACAAATTAGTATGCACCGTATATCAAATTATTAAATATATGTGCCAGGTAATTATCATTAACCAATTTGCTCGGTATTTTATGACTTATCTGAACTATCTAAACTAAGCCTACTCACTCTATTGTAAACATCAGCGACAACATCAACCCATGGGCGAGTTCATTGTGGTCTTCATGTTAGCTAGAACTTGTCCATATCAAATTGACAACGTGCCAATTGTTTAATAGTATACAGCGATTTCAATGCGCATGAAATAATGATTGAAATTGCGATGTTGCAGAAAAATCACGAATGGTTACGATTCAAGATGCTTAATTCAAGTAGAAATTGATGCTGACGGGGACAACTGAGTCATCTTTTTATCATCAGTTTATTCTTTTAGTTTTTCATGTACTGCATATGATAACTGACGTCACAGTTCTAATTAGATTTCGCGAGCTCGCTTAACCCTGGAACGTTCTGCTCAAATATTTCAGGCTGGTTAAGTGTACGAGCCTTAGCTGTTAAAAGACAAGAAACACACAACAATTGCCGAGTCAAGCGAAGTCTTGAATACGTGTATACATTTATCACAGTCATGGGAACAACTGACAACCGCTTCCTAATTGTTTTGCACCTGACAGTTCTAAACCGCCTGTACGATCGAGGGCAGAAGGATATGATCTTCGTGCAATTTAGCTATATAAAATATGTATTGATGTTAAATGTTTATTTAATTTCAGTGCCATAGAAAACCGTTTGGGCTACAATTATGATTAATGGAGCTACTCTATATAATGTATCCGAAACATACAGAACATGTTAACAACAAGTTCACCGTGGACGAATTCAACACGACTTCCACCAGGCTGACGTTGCTTGAAGCAAGTCACAAACAAGTTGTTAGTGTCAGGTACTAAGCGATTTCACTGTGGATCAGGTAACTGCCGAAACCAGTTGACTAAACTCAGATAGCAACGCAACCGATAAGCAGTCATCTCAGCGCTGTCCGCCAATTTCCACAGTAGTGTACATCGGACGATGATGTGCAGTAGCGTAGCCAGGATTTTTCATTGGAGGTGCCCATCTGACTGTGTGCGTGTGCGTGTGCGTGTGCGTGTGCGTGTGCGTGTGCGTGTGCGTGTGCGTGTGCGTGTGCGTGTGCGTGTGCGTGTGCGTGGGCGTGTGCGTGTGCGTGTGCGTGTGCGTGTGCGTGTGCGTGTGCGTGTGCGTGTGCGTGTGCGGGGCGTGTGCGGGGCGTGGGGTGTGCGTGGGGTGTGCGTGTGCGGGGCGTGTGCGTGTGCGTGTGGGGTGTGCGGGGCGTGTGCGGTGCGTGTGCGTGTGCGTGTGCGTGTGCGTGTGCGTGTGCGTGTGCGTGTGCGTGTGCGTGTGTGCGGGTGCGTGTGCGTGTGCGTGGTTTCGTGTGCGTGTGCGTGTGCGTGTGCGTGTGCGTGTGCGTGTGCGTGTGCGTGTGCGTGTGCGTGTGCGTGTGCGTGCGTGTGCGTGTGGTGTGCGGGGGGCGTGTGGTGTGCGTGTGCGTGTGCGTGTGCGTGTGCGTGTGCGTGTGCGGTGCGTGCGTGTGCGTGCGTGTGCGTGTGCGTGTGCGTGTGCGTGTGGGGTGTGCGTGTGCGTGTGGGGTGCGTGGGGCGTGGTGCGTGTGCGTGTGCGTGTGCGTGTGCGTGTGCGTGTGCGTGGGGCGTGGTGCGTGGCGTGTGCGTGTGCGTGTTGGGGGTGTGCGTGGGGTGCGTGTCTGTGCGTGTGCGTGTGCGTGTGCGTGGGGCGGGTGCGTGTGCTGTCGGGGGTTGGTGTGTGGCGGGTGTGCGTGTGCGTGGTGTGCGTGTGGTGTGCGTGGCGTGTGCGTGCGGTGGTGTGCTGTGCGTGTGCGTGTGCGTGTGCGTGTGCGTGTGCGTGTGGGGCGTGTGCGTGGGTGGGAAGAGTAAGAGTAAGAGTAAGAGTAAGAGTAAGAGTAAGAGTAAGAGTAAGAGTAAGAGTAAGAGTAAGAGTAAGAGTAAGAGTAAGAGTAAGAGTAAGAGTAAGAGTAAGAGTAAGAGTAAGAGTAAGAGTAAGAGTAACTTTATTCGCAACGCAGCATGTACAAGAACCAACATAAGCATAGTAATAAATTGTCAGCATGTTGCACTGCATGGCTGTCACTTGGCTAAGAGCCGTCTTCCAGTGACACCATCATCATTAAAAAATAACCATCATTACTATAGATATACAATACACGTTTGTAGTATTACAACACAATACAAGAGGAGAATTATCAAAGTAAAATTACACATATTGTTAGACATCACCAAGACTGTACTAATACAATGAATATATCAAGTATGCAGTTTGTCACTGTTTCTGGTGATATCTGAGATTCTTGAACCAATTACAATATAAATTAGTATAAGTATGTTTTTGTAATAAGCATGGATAAGCATGTACAAATCCAAACAAGATTTAGCATGACTTGTGCATGTTATAACTATGAAATAAAACACTATGGTATGTAGCAACTTAATTGCATTCTTGACATCTAGGGTTTAAACATATTACTAGACTTTTGTAAGTGTCTAAGTAGAAAACACGTAACATTTGTTTAAACTTCAACCGGTGATTAACATTTCTTATTTGTTTATCATTCTTGTAAAATTATGTTTAGGTAGCTTCAAAGAAAAGTTAGTTCTGGGTTTCTCATGAACAAGAAGCTTGAATTGTCTGGTTATTCTTTTATCTGTATCAACACTTTTTTCATTACAAAATTTCTGAACGATTTAGGTAATAAATCATGTTCTAAATCATACATAAATAACGAAGCCTGCAGTTTAAATACATCTACGATTTTCAGTATTTTTGCAGACTTAAATAAGGGGTCCGTATGACTCCTATATCCTTTTTATTAATTATTCTTAATGCACGTTTTTTGTAAAATGTCTAGTTTCTTTGTGTTTCCGTTACCCCAAGCTTGTATACCATATGTTATATGACTGTGAATTAGAGTATAATATAATGATTTTAGTGATTTATGTGGTAAGATATGTTTCACTCTATTTATTGCAAAAATGGCTCGAGATATTTTCGAGCTGATTATATTAATGTGTTCTTTCCATGTTAAGTGTTTATCTATATATATATTCCTAGGAATTTTACGGATTCATCTTTATTATACTTGCCAATCTGGTTAATAACTTCATTGTTTATTTTAACACTGCCTTTTACTTCATAGTTACTATTTTTAGGACTAAAGATACAATATTGTGTCTTCTTAACATTCAAACACAGTTTGTTTGCACACAGCCAGTTGTATATATTTTTTAATTCGTGGTTTAGTGTTAGGGTTAAATTATCAATATCACAATCTGAATGATAAATTGTTGTATCATCAGCAAAAGATAATAAGTTAAGAGAGGTCGAATTTGATATATCATTAATATAGATGAGAAAAAGCACAGGTCCTAATATGGATCCTTGTGGTACTCCATGAGTTAAAGTTATCACTGGTGATTTGCACTCATTCATTTCAATGTACTGTTTACGATTAGAGAGGTAACTGGAGAACCATTTATTACTGATGCCTCTAATTCCATAATGACATAATTTATATAGCAATACATCATGATTAATAGTGTCAAATGCTTTGGATAAATCAAGAAATACAGCCATTGTAATATCTTTAGAAAGTTTGTCATTTGCATCTGCTATGTCTTTGAGTAAATGCAATATTGGGTGTATAGTGGAATGTTTAGAGCGAAATCCATATTGATGTTTATATAGAATATTATATTTCTCCAAATAATTTACTAATCTATTACACACGATTTTTTCCATTATTTTGGAAAGTGCAGGTAGAATACTTATTGGTCTATAATTATTAAAAACATTCTTATTTCCTGATTTATATATTGGAATTACTTTAGCAACCTTGAGATTTTCTGGGACAACACCAGTAACAAAGGATTGATTTATAATATGCCTAAGTGGTATGATTATTTCTCCTATAGTCTGCTGGATAAGTTTTGTAGATAAACTGTCAAAACCTATAGTGCATTTTGTTTTTAGATTTGTTACTACATTTTTAATCTCGTATATATCAGTTGGTTGCATGAAGAAATTTACAGAAGATCTATCCTGTAAGTGCGAATGAAATGAGGTTGTAGGAAAAGGTACAGATTCGCTTACTGTTTTACCTATTTTGGCAAAGAAATTATTAAATTCTTCAGTAATAATGCTATAGTTTGACACTTTTTCTCCATTTACACTGAACGTTTCAGGGAAATGTAAACATACTTTTAGTTTTGAGATAACCTGCCTCAGTATGATCCATGTGTCTTTGATGCTGTATTTGCGTTCTTCCAATATCTCAGCATAATATTTAGTCTTTGCCGCTCTTTTTGTCTTATTGTATATTATACAATATGCTCTATAAGCATTCTCTCTCTCTCCATATTTAGTTTATGTAACTTTCTTCGGAGTAGTTTTTCTTTATTTATTGACGAAACAAGTAGGCCAGACGTTATCCAGGGTTCTCTTTTAATATATTTTTTATTTATTTTGGTAGTTTTGACTGGGCATGATATTTCAAATAATGATTTATATATTTGCATAAAATTATTATATGCTTCATTTGGATCAATAGCAGATAACACAGAAGTGTAATCTGCTTTTGCTAATAGATTTCTAAATTTTAAAATGTTATACTCGTTCAGCTGGCGTGTTTGTTTATATTTTATATTATGCACAGTAGGTATACCATATATTAAATGGAATATTCCAAAGTGGTCCGTCATATCTGTAATAATAATCCCGGAGTCATACTCTGTGTGAGTATGATTGGAATACAAATGGTCTATAAGAGTTGCTGTTGTAGAAGTTATTCTTGTTGGCTTTGTTATGTAAGGAATAAATCCTTGTGCTATTACATTGTCTATAAAATCATTAGTTTTTTGGTGGGTTGCAACATTTAGTAAATTTATATTAAAATCACCCATCAGATAGGCAATTTTATTTTCACTTGATATTTTGTCCTGAATATATAATACTGTCCTTGTAAAAAAATCAAGATCGGCACGTGGATGAGAATTTGGACGATATATTACACCCACAATTATTGGTTTACGCTTTGCAGCTTGTAATTCAAAAAATATTGACTCAAATACATGAGGGATAAATATCGATAAGTCTTCTCGCTTAGAGTAGGTAAATGTTTCACTATGCGCGTATATATATATATATATATATATATATATATATATATATATATATATATATATATATATATATAAGCCCGAGCATTCGTGACCCTTTATCTAAGGGTAGAGCATGCATATGGCTTAATTTAAATGCATGATATTAATGTTTACTATATATATATATATATATATATATATATATATATATATATATATATATATATATATATATATATATATATATAAATATATATATATATATATATATATATATATATATATATATATATATAGAGACAGAGAATGGCAGATAGATGGACGTAGAGTCAGGGGCGCAAGGTGCATATTGTGCTTTATTCACAAACACAAAGCTCCATTTTATTTATGCAGAAATAAGTTAGTTTCCAGCGTCGGAATTCAAAGTTTTATGGAGGAAGCAAATTTATCAAAGGACCGCGTTTTATCGGCATGGAGAGGAAGTCAGTTTTCCCGCGATGACTATGTAAAATTAAACACGTCACCGCGAGCGTATACGTAATCAAACGCGTACGCGTTCTGACTTTCGCGGGACAGTCCATTGATCATGACGGGGTAGTTGATAAGTTAAAAAAACTCATGTTTGATAAAATCAACCACCAGTTCAAAAACTTACAAACTCTAAGCTAGCCCTATTTCAAGAAATGCAAAATTGCGTAGAAACGACCGGTTTCGTCTTCAAAACGTCGCTTTGTTTGTGTCATATCCAAAAATCCAACCCTGGAAAAGCCGTTTAGGCTACGTCAACCGTTTTTGAAACGAGTGTTCTCGTTGGTTTATTGAACAGTCTTTCCTTCTAGAACATTCTGCCGGATGTTCGAAATAATTCATTCTGATTGGCTAGTTAAACAGGGTTTCCATATTAGCCAATCAAAACCTTCGACTGAGTAACGTTATACATGGATTTGATCGTTAAGGAAATTAGTTGAGCGCAACTCCTCGAGACAGCAAGATGTTCAGAAGGTCGAACAGTGAAGCCAAAAAAGAACTCCGTGTGTATCGTTTGTCGAGCCTGAACATTTGCGCTACAACAACAGAAGCGGTCGAACGTTAGCGGCAACGCGTGCAAGTCTGAAGACACACAATGCTCTGTGCGATTGAACACCATTTCATCGCCGTCTTCCCTGCATCAAGTTGTCGCTGCCAACGAACGTTGCCGCCATGCCATGGTTACCACCGCTCTCGGGTAAAAAGGTAGGCATTTTATATAAAACAGTCCGAATTCAAATCTAAGTTATGCTGCTTGCGAAATTTATATAATGCGTTTGCTTAAAAAACATTATGGTTACTCAGATGTGGTTATTGCGTTTTCAGATGTGCGCAGTCGTGAATCGAGTTGCTGTTCCCCACCTTCGCCTTCGCCACCGCCACGGGAAATCCAGAATGCCGCGTGTCGTCACGATCACAGACGGAGCCAAATCTGTCGGCGACAACATCACGCATCAATTCACGCATCCGCTGGCGCCATCACGATCGCCGTTCAATTCGCATCGAAACGCGGCATCGCCAAAACCCGTTGCTGTTCTCCACCTTCGGCTTCGCTACCGCAAATCCGGAATGCCGCGTGACGTCACAATCACAGACGAGCCAAATCTTTCGGCGGCACCTTCACGCATTCACACATCAACTCGCATCGAAACGCGACATCGCCAAAGCGCTACGAGGGCAACCGGGCGAATTCGGCGCAACGAGAGTGCTTCTTTCAAATACGCGAGCATCCGATGTTATCGCAGCAACAGCCGGTATCAGTAACTCCGCATCGTATGTCCTGTCCGTGTCTTGTCTCTTTCTCTGTGGGCCACTACGACGTATTAGTGTCAACGCCCGATTCTATGTTCAGTGTTGTTTAGTTTTGTGACGAGGGGGTTGTTACGGGGGACCGTTGCAATTCCCGGATGAGATCCAGGGCCAATCGAACTGAAAAAGTTCGCACTGTTGATTGGATTCCCCTGTTGTGTATCCAGACCTGGTGCTAGTGGCGGTTTGTGGACGAGACCAATGTTGCTTGTCTGTTCGATTTACATGTCTGTTATGTGTATGTACTGTGTTATGTTCGAATTGCGGAGAAAGTCACCGAAGTCACCAAAACGTCCGAAACGACGAGGTTCAAGTGTCACTTCGCAAAAGAACACTTGACATGGTTATGGACGATAATCTGGAACGTTAAACTGCATTAAAAACGAACATTATCGAGTCATTATGCCTATTATTATACTTCGTAGGCTTACGCTTCATTCCATTCAATAAAACGGTGACAAATTATTAATAACGCCTATGTTGTATTTATAGTTAAGTTTGCCTCGGTGAGCTCGTAATCGTGAGTTCCCCACCAATTCCAACTAGTCCGAAAAACTACCGACAATAGTTTATATAGGCCTATGACAATTAACGATGTCTGTCCACATAACGCTGAACCTTGCCGCAGTGTCTTTAACCGTGCCCCAACGAGTTTAAAGTTCAAACGAATGACGTCATCGTGATTGTTGACGAAACCACGTGACTAGTAGACGTAAACGAATGACGTCAAACGCCAAGAATTCCGAAACCACAAACGAATCGTTTGTCAGTCATTCAATATATATATATATATATATATATATATATATATATATATATATATATATATATATATATATATATATTATATGAACGTATCCGTAGTTATTAAGTTTATATTTCCACCGATGTGAATTAAATTGTTGATCTTAGTACACACTGTGAAGACATTTCTTTTAGCGCATGCAATCTATTTCACTTGTAAAATTATCACGAAACCTCGGGCTTTTAGCGTTGCCTACTAGAAAATGCTAAAAGCCCGAGTTTTCGTGACCAGTGACACAGGGAAATGGCCGCACAGTACAATATGACCACTATGTATATTGTGTATAATGCAGAAGTCTTTAAATTACTTCTTGATTACTTCAATATAAGCTTGTGACATACACACACATTCTTTAATGACATGTTTACTTGGGAACTATATCCCACTGTGGGGCTACACAGCGCCATGTGAGTGCTAAATATAGCATGACGCGGTACACAAGTTTGCGGTTGACGTCATGTTCTCGAAAACTCGGGCTTTTAGCCACACCCCTGATTCAGCCGAGTAATCGGAAGTTGTGAAGCCGATGTATTGCTGACGCAACTGTAACGTCGATTAACCGGAAGTTGGGATATCGATGTATGACTGAGGTAGCGGTGATGGCGTGTAACCGGAAGTCGGAATACCGATGTACCGATTGAACAACGCTACTCTGGGCAGATAGGTGATGCCGATGTATTGCTGAGGTAGCGGTAAAGCCTAGTAAGAGGAAGTCGGGATGTGTCGCATAACGCAGCTATAACGCTGACCAACCGGAAGTCGTTATGCCGACGATTTGTTGAAGCAGCGTTACCGTTGAATAACTCGTCAATAATATGAACTGAAGAGAATAGTCACATTATGATGTGAAATAAAAAGGAAGACTGAAGTGTAAATGAGGAGTTGCTTTGACATGTTTAATATACGTTATTATATTGTTTGTGCTCCGCGTGGTACGCTATTTCCTTCAAAGAGTTTCTGCATTACAAATCATTCAGTCGTGATTATCAACGAGGAAAGGGGGAAAGAGTGCAAACAGAAAATACACTGTTAAATACTTATATACTTATTACTTTTTCATAATTTTATTTACTGTCCTTTTTATTGCCAATAAAAAGGACAGTATTTACTTTATTTACATATTCTAATGTCAATTGTCCTAGACATACAAGCATCGATGATTTCTTATGTTCACGGATGCAATAATATATAGTTTTTCTTATCTCGTTTGCTTAATTTCTATTATGATGGTTCGGTTTCGTTTCTAATAAAGGCTTATCATTCCAGTTTGGTTAAAATGCCAGGAATCTTGTGACATTCATCTCCAAATATCTTTTGTTTGATGTAGCTCTATGAACAAGAACGTTTTGCCATTTATCGTTAGCGATTCTTAGACTTTATTCTTACACCATTCAAGTATCGGTTATATATTAGTTAACATAGTTAGTCGCTAGGATCACATACCTAGTTAGTAGTGCTAATAATGTAAAATAACACACATAATTTGATCAATTATACAGTCTTCCAAATTAAAAAAAAACCTCATATGTGAGCTGTTGCCTTAATTGACCTGCAGTGGATATACGTCAACTTAGTATCTTTTCTAGATTCCTCCAGCAATGACGACATGGCCTACCCGGAGGTAGCGAAACCCCTGCCTCCGAGCAGATAATACGGTTTCTCCCCATTGTACACGAGCAGTAGATTTTGTTTTACAATTATAATCCTATCTCTCTGTAATTGTGTACAGTGAAATTCCCCTTAGTCTCTTTCTAATGTTTCGATGTGTCCAGCTGTTTTTTCTGGTTTTTTTTTACCCGACTGGCTCTGCTAGACGATGATGCGGTAGTCACGTGCGCAGTGCTGTCACTGGTGTATGCCGGCCGCGGTCTGAGTGCGTCTTCACAGAGACAACGAAGACACAAGAGAGCCTTTACCAGCCACCATCGTGACTCGTGTTATCTTTGGGTTTCCTTAACGAGATCGCTTCTTTTATACGTAGCGTTTTCCAGTCCAACGCCCTGTCTGCTAACGTTGTCCGCTCCAAGTCTGTGATATGATTTGTGAAGGCTGATCTATGCCTTGTTTAGATCACTCATCGCAGTTCACATAGTCGACCCAAAAGAATCACATAGTAGACCAGGAGGGGGCCACGTTCACAGACAACGTGTCGGACAAGAGAACGTAATACGTAAGACAAATAATCGAAAAAAAGAAATCCAAAGACACCATGAATCACTACGAAGACTGTCACCGACTCTTACAGTCTGTGACGACCTCGTGAGGTGCCACCCAGACCGCGTCCGGGACCAGGGTTGCAATTTTACGCACGAGTACTGCATCACCATCTGGTGGGGTAAACCGATTAAAAATAATTGTTGCGTAAATATACATAAAATTTTTATTATACATTAAATTAGTGTTAACCTTTCTAAAAATAATGATACTAATTATTTGGTCAGGGCCTTTCACTATTTGTGTTCATAAGACCATGTTCAAGCACTTATGATACAATTCTGGACTGTGACCAATCAGCAATACAATTACAGCTACCTGGATATGAAGGATCGTGGGAGTGAAGAGAACGGATAAGAGAAGACTGGACGAACTGAGAGTGCAAGTAGGAGTGTAGGGACGTTTTAAGAAGAAACTAGTGCGGAGTAAACAGAAATAGGCTGGGATTAAAAATTGGCAAAGAGAGCAGATGCCCAGAATGTGGAGGGGAAAATAAGGCGAGGAAGATTAATAATGCGTTGGGAGGACTGCGTTAAGAGAGATCTGGAAAGAGTGGGAGGAGAATGGAGGACAACAGTAAAACATAGGAGTTGGAGATTGGTGATAGCGAACGCAGCGAGAGAAAGGTTAAGAGAGGAAAGAAAAGACGAAAGAAAGATGTCAGTAACCAAGGTCAACCTCACCGCTAACGACATGGACAATAAGTGGAGAACAACCACGGCTAACTGAACCCTTAATATACGATTCTCATAACATTTTGGCCATTTATCTATGATGTAAAGTAGCTAGGTAAGACCTGCTCGGGTGCTCTGGGGAGAAGCAGGGGGACCATATCCATGGAGGGACTCTAGCAAATTGTGGGGTCACGTACCGTGAATTTGAATGTATTAGTTAAATCTGGGGACGGTACTCGTATAATTGAAACACGCTAACTCTATGAACTATGCGAACAATTTATCATTTATATATATATATATATATATATATATATATATATATATATATATATATATATATATAAAATATATATATATATATATTATCAATTATAAAAATAAGCGATAAATTCGTGTAATGCCAGATACGCAAACGTGATATAATTCAAGTTAATAATTTTGTTATAATTTAATTTAATTGATGATGAGATGCCCGGAATTTTTTCGTGTTGTGCACATACACGAACTCACTCAAACACGCACGCATACACATATCTAGACACACACAGGTACACGCGCGCGCACACACACACACGCACACACGCACACATGCACACACGCACACACGCACACACGCACACACGCACACACGCACACACGCACACACGCACACACGCACACACGCACACACGCACACACGCACACACGCACACACGCACACACGCACACACGCACACACGCACACACGCACGCGCACGGGCACGCGCACCCGCACCCGCACGCGCACGCGCACGCGCACGCGCCCCCACCTGCGCCCGCGCCCGCGCCCGCGCCCGCGCCCGCGCCCGCGCCCGCGCCCGCGCCCGCGCCCGCGCCCGCGCCCGCGCCCGCGCCCGCGCCCGCGCCCGCGCCCGCGCCCGCGCACCGCGCACGCGCACGCGCACGCGCACGCGCACGCGCACGCACGCGCACGCGCACGCGCACGCGCACGCGCACGCGCACGCGCACGCGCACGCGCACGCGCACGCGCACACGCCACACGCACACGCACACGCACACGCACACGCACACGCACACGCACACGCACACGCACACGCACACGCACACGCACACGCACACGCACACGCACACGCACACGCACACGCACACGCACACGCACACGCACACGCACACGCACACGCACACGCACACGCACACGCACACGCACACGCACACGCACACGCACACGCACACGCACACGCACACGCACACGCACACGCACACGCACACGCACACGCACACGCACACGCACACGCACACGCACACGCACACGCACACGCACACGCACACGCACACGCACACGCACACGCACACGCACACGCACACGCACACGCACACGCACACGCACACGCACACGCACACGCACACGCACACGCACACGCACACGCACACGCACACGCACACGCACACGCACACGCACACGCACACGCACACGCACACGCACACGCACACGCACACGCACACGCACACGCACACGCACACGCACACGCACACGCACGCACACGCACACGCACACGCACACGCACACGCACACGCACACGCACACGCACACGCACACGCACACGCACACGCACACGCACACGCACACGCACACGCACACGCACACGCACACGCACACGCACACGCACACGCACACGCACACGCACACGCACACGCAACGACACGCACACGCACACGCACACGCACACGCACACGCACACGCACACGCACACGCACACGCACACGCACACGCACACGCACACGCACACGCACACGCACACGCACACGCACACGCACACGCACACGCACACGCAGTGGTATCATGACTTCACGATTGACATTGTTCTGCGTCATCGCCACCCATCACCGCGTACGTTCTTCCGACGCCGATATGTATGTTATCGTTTTATATGAAATCGTGCGATACGTCCGTCCGTGACTACGCCTACGCCGATACTACACAGAACTGTATATTGATCTGTCCATCTCGTGAATTATTGCTTAGCAAAAGCTCGGTCAAACCATCGAAAATGATTCCATGTGGTGAACAATGCAGGATAACGTTTTAAAGGGACAATTTTTGCGAACATATTTGATTTATGAGATGTTTCATAAAGATTATGTTTAAGTAACCTCTAGTACAGTTACTGATGTGTTTTACACGTTCACGTTCACGTTCACGTTCACGTTCACGTTCACGTTCACGTTCACGTTCACGTTCACGTTCACGTTCACGTTCACGTTCACGTTCACGTTCACGGGCACGTTCACGTTCACGTTCACGTTCACGTTCACGTTCACGGGTACGTTAACGTTCACGTTCGCGTTCGCGTTCGCGTTCGCGTTCGCGTTCGCGTTCGCGTTCGCGTTCGCGTTCGCGTTCGCGTTCGCGTTCGCGTTCGCGTTCGCGTTCGCGTTCGCGTTCGCGTTCGCGTTCGCGATCGCGTTCGCGTTCGCGTTCGCGTTCGCGTTCGCGTTCGCGTTCGCGTTCGCGTTCGCGTTCGCGTTCACGGGCAACGGGCACGGGCACGGGCACGGGCACGGGCACGGGCACGGGCACGGGCACGGGCACGGGCACGGGCACGGGCACGGGCACGGGCACGGGCACGGGCACGGGCACGGGCACGGGCACGGGCACGGGCACACGAACGTAATGGCAGGGAAACACAAGGCAAGTTTATCATCCAAACTAGCTCAAACTTCAGTCGACGATATTATACCATTAACTTAGTCGGTGTATATTTTAAAGTGGGAGATTACCGTGCACCACTACATTGCAATAATACGTCGAACGTCGGGTCTCGATATGTATAATAATTTAATATTATTTAATGCCCAAAAAGTAAGTGCGACAGCGCCAACAGTTTCTTTGTTTATAAAGCTACTATGACACGTCGCCTGTCGTTGTTTCCTTAACGTGTATAAACATTCTACATGGCACTGTCAGCTCAGGTGTTTGTTTTGCGTATTCCCTTAATGCGATGTGGACCAAAGACATCCCGTTGTCGGCGACACGTTGCTTTCTAAAACACATCTGTTTTTTTTTAAATGTTTGGTCTGGCTTTACGTTTGTTTCTGACATACATGTTGATGCAATACAATTTTCTGAAAATATTAACTGATACCATGCAATATTATAATATCAATCGAATTTCAATAATAATAATAATAATAATAATAATAATAATAATAATAATAATAATAATAATAATAATAATAATAATAATAATAATAATAATAATAATAATAATAATAAAAAAAACGTATTGTGCGCCCAAGTTTAAGCCAAGCTGAGAGGCGCATCAATCCAAGAGTTAATATGGTATACAGGCAAGGTTATACAGGTACCATTTTAAATGACTGCGGAAGTTGGCAATATTTCACTAAAAGAAAGCATATTCCAAAGAGTAGCTGGATATTGTGTGTGTAGTTTCAAAAATCAGATTTGACAGGTGTACTAATCGTACCAGTGAATGTATAAACCGATGACGGTCTAGCGGAAGGGTCGGTAGTGCCATGGATCTGGTGGCGGTGGTGCATGGTACCTGGGGGTGGCGCTGATGCACGTGAAACGGCGGCTTGCGTGGCGGTGGTCCATGGTAGATGGCTGGGTGGTGGTGGTGGTATATGGTAGGTGGTGGTCGCTATGGCGGTGGTGCATGGTATAATGGTATATGATGGTGGCAGTGGTGCTTGGTAGATGATGGTTCGGGTGGGGGTGGTGCATGGTAGATGGTGGTTGGAATGGCGGTAATGCATGGTAGATGGTGGCTGTGATGGCGGTGGTGCATGGTAGATGGTGGCTGTGGTGGCGGTGGTGCATGGTAGGTGGTTGCCGCTATGGCGGTGGTGCATGGTATAATGGTATATGATGACTGAGGTGGCGGTGGTGCTTGGTAAATGATGGTTCGGGTGGCAGTGGTGCATGGTAGATGGTGGTTGGAATGGCGGTGGTGCATGGAATATGATAGCTGGGATGGCGATGGTGCATGGTAGATGATGGCTGGGATGGCGGTGGTGCATGGTAGATGGTGGCTGTGGTGGTTCGGGTGGCGGTGGTGCATGGAATATGATGGCTGGGATGGCGGTGGTGCATGGTAGATGGTGGTTTGGAAGGCGGTAATGCATGGTAGATGGTGGCTGTGATGGCGGTGGTGCATGGTAGATGGTGGCTGTGGTGGCGGTGGTGCATGGTAGATGATGGCTGGGATGGCGGTGGTGCATGGGAGATGGTGGCTGTGGTGCATGGTAGATGATGGCTGGGATGGCGGTGGTGCATGGTAGATGGTGGTTTGGAAGGCGGTAATGCATGGTAGATGGTGGCTGTGATGGCGGTGGTGCATGGTAGATGGTGGCTGTGGTGGCGATGGTGCATGGTAGATGATGGCTGGGATGGCGGTGGTGCATGGGAGATGGTGGCTGTGGTGCATGGTAGATGGTGGCTGGGATGGCGGTGGTGCATGGAATATGATAGCTGGGATGGCGATGGTGCATGGTAGATGATGGCTGGGATGGCGGTGGTGCATGGGAGATGGTGGCTGTGGTGCATGGTAGATGGTGGCTGGGATGGCGGTGGTGCATGGTAGATGGTGGCTGGGATGGCGGTGGTGCATGGGAGATGGTGGTTGGGGTGGCGGTGGTGCATGGTAGATGGTGGCTGGGATGGCGGTGGTGCATGGAATATGATGGCTGGGATGGCGGTGGTGCATGGTAGATGGTGGTTTGGAAGGCGGTAATGCATGGTAGATGGTGGCTGTGATGGCGGTGGTGCATGGTAGATGGTGGCTGTGGTGGCGGTGGTGCATGGTAGATGATGGCTGGGATGGCGGTGGTGCATGGGAGATGGTGGCTGTGGTGCATGGTAGATGATGGCTGGGATGGCGGTGGTGCATGGTAGATGGTGGTTTGGAAGGCGGTAATGCATGGTAGATGGTGGCTGTGATGGCGGTGGTTCATGGTAGATGGTGGCTGTGGTGGCGATGGTGCATGGTAGATGATGGCTGGGATGGCGGTGGTGCATGGGAGATGGTGGCTGTGGTGCATGGTAGATGGTGGCTGGGATGGCGGTGGTGCATGGAATATGATAGCTGGGATGGCGATGGTGCATGGTAGATGGTGGCTGGGGTGGCGGTGGTGCATGGTAGATGGTGGCTGTGATGGCGGTGGTTCATGGTAGATGGTGGCTGTGGTGGCGATGGTGCATGGTAGATGATGGCTGGGATGGCGGTGGTGCATGGGAGATGGTGGCTGTGGTGCATGGTAGATGGTGGCTGGGGTGGCGGTGGTGCATTGAATATGATAGCTGGGATGGCGATGGTGCATGGTAGATGATGGCTGGGATGGCGGTGGTGCATGGTAGATGGTGGCTGGGATGGCGGTGGTGCATGGGAGATGGTGGTTGGGGTGGCGGTGGTGCATGGTAGATGGTGGCTGGGGTGGCGGTGGTGCATGGTAGATGGTGGCTGGGATGGCGATGGTGCATGGTAGGTGGTGGCTGGGATGGCGATGGTGCATGGTAGATGGTGGCTGGGGTGGCGGTGGTGCACGGGAGATGGTGGCTGGGGTGGCGGTGGTGCATGGTAGATGGTGGCTGGGGTGGCGGTGGTGCACGGGAGATGGTGGCTGGGGTGGCGGTGGTGCATGGTAGATGGTGGCTGGGTTGGCGGTGGTGCACGGGAGATGGCGTCTGTGGTGGTGGTGGTGCATGGTAGATGGTGGCTGGGGTGGCGGTGGTGCATGGTAGATGGTGGCTGGGGTGGCGGTGGTGCACGGGAGATGGTGGCTGGGGTGGCGGTGGTGCATGGTAGATGGTGGCTGGGGTGGCGGTGGTGCACGGGAGATGGTGGCTGGGGTGGTGGTGGTGCATGGTAGATGGTGGCTGTGGTGGTGGTGGTGCATGGTAGATGGTGGCTGTGGTGGCGGTGGTGCAGGGTAGATGGTGGCTGGGGTGGTGGTGGTGCATGTTAAATGGTGGCTGGGGTGGCGGTGGTGCATGGTAGATGGTGGCTGTGGTGGCGGTGGTGCAGGGTAGATGGTGGCTGGGGAGGCGGTGGTGTATTGTATAAGGTGGCTGGGATGGCGGTGGTGCATGGAATACGGTGGCTATGGTGGCGGTGGTGCATGGAATACGGTGGCTGGGGTGACGGTGGTGCATGGAAAACGGTGGTGCATGCCAGGCGGATGCTGAGGTGGTGGTGACGCATGTGAGACCGTGGTTGGCGTGGCGTGATGATTACGTGAGTCACAGTGTTCTTGGTTTGTGTCAGACACGTCGGTAACGGACGTGTTACTGGCAACGTCTGATATGAAAAGACACTTTGCCAAATGACACGATCGAGTGGAAATAACTTGTGATCCGCAGTCAGTGACGAGGGAGAGAAGAGCGAGTTAGTGAGTGTCTGATACGGAGATAGCTCATGTCCGGTGCGTTCTGTGTCAAGCAACTATCCGAAAAAGGTTTTGTTCGGAGGAAAATTTCGGAATATCGAAAACACCACAACCATGGACCAACATCGGCTGTTGCTAGACCTTGCTAGTATCTGCGAAGCAGCACTGGCGGATAACTGATATTAAAATATAAACCAAGCTGTTATTTCGATGTTGTAGCATATTTATTGGAAACATATCATAAGACAACAAAGTAGGATGATTAATGTTACAATCTAGATTCCATTCACCAACAGATCAATACATCAATTCATGTACAGTAGTATTTACATGGAACATTTCAAGTGGCACTATATATTAAGGACATAGTATTATTATATTAAACCAAACAATAAATCCAACAACTGCAACATTTGTTAAGCTGTCACAACGTCATTTGTTGTATCGAAAACAATGTATTCAGACGGTCTCTTACGGTATTCTTTTGTAATTATATTTAAGTTCATCACTACAACCGAAATTATTCAGAGGCTACAACGTCGATATATTATGTATGCAATCTAAATATAATAATATGTTATGCGGTCTGAAGTGTAGAGTTAGTATTAGACCCTTAACACAGCATAATAATAATATTGCGACTTTTGTTGTTGTAAATAATCACTACATATTCGACAATATTGCATTTCAATATAACACCCACCACTTATATAATACATTAATAAACCGTACAACAGCCACCATTCATTCTGAGTAACGCATATGTATAGGAAACATTAATCGAACGAGCGTATCGCTATGTGTATGGCATCACGTGCACCACATTTAGGGATGACTAAGACACTTCGGAAAAAGTAACTCCTTTATTTTACTTGATACATTTCTCATTATTCATGGGTTCTTACAGACATGTCAAATGGTTAAGTGATTAAAAATAACATAAGCATATTTCGTGCAAGAAGCGTCGCCTTGTGTTCAGAAAAACTGTTTATAATATGACATAATAAACATCAGCACAAACACCACATGATATATTCAGCCATTCGAATGACTGACATTTTTAGTAGTGTTAGTAATGTATACTGTAATACTGCATAATAATTACTCTGTATACATAATCTACACTCGCACTTGCAATGCATGTTATTAATAAAAACTAACACTTGTGCCCCGTTGCAAATCTACCCGTAACTGTTGTATACGTGTTTCTCTATCGCGGTTTGAGTAGACCCCATTTTAGTTAATCCTTATTTTGATTAATTGTTAATAATACAGTGTTAATCGTAACAGCCGACTTTTGATCATAGCCATATCTAGCGGTACTTCGCGTATGTAATGAGCAGAGTGTAATTTCATATTTATGTTCTGGTTGCCAGGAAGCAATAGATGGGAACTCCGGATAGAACAGTGCAACAGTACAGGAATCCGTGCAGAAGAGGAATATATAGTTACATGCTTGCATAATAACCGTGACCATAGTTAGTATATAAGTTGAAAGCTAATCACTACGATTCATCGTCGATATCCTGGAAATGTAGTCAATTCCGTTGATTCCATCTATCTTCCGTTTCTTGATGCTCAGTGCCACGCTGAACATACATGAATGATACGAGATTAATACTAGACGCATGCGTATAGGCATTGAACATTCACATGGGCAGCTTGAGATGAACATGGCAGATACCCAAACTTACTCGAAACAAAATTGCGAATTATCAATGTTAACGCTCCACTTTGCTATATGCTTTCTTTGCTGAATTATTAGTAATGCCATTTTTTAAATGAGATGTACGTTAGCGTTAGTATTAAAACCATGGCCATCTTATGTTCATTAGCTTAACTTTAATGAATATTTACCGTATTTCTAACGAATATAAATAACGCCAGGTTTATAATTTACATCCCGTTTCTTGATATATATATATATATATATATATATATATATATATATATATACATATATATATATATATATATATAGATATATATATATATAGTTTCAAATATATATATATATATATATATATATATATATATATATATATATATATATATATATATATTTGAAACTATATAAAAGGGTTGAAACACTTGAACAACCATTGCCAAACGTAAGAACATACCATTTAGAGGATATGTGACCATGATTTAATGAGCACGAAGCCACAGTGTATTAACAATAATTGGTCACACTTGAATATCACTGAGCGCCGCCATGTCACGCTAAACTCATTATGTTTAACTAGCTCCTATCTACTCAATGTAAATTTGTAATCAAAGATATCGAAGGTTGAAAAATTATTAAAAATATACCGTGCTCCGTGCTCATCAAATCACGTTCACATAATTATCATCTAAGTGATAAATGTTCTTATGTTTAGGCAATGGTTGTCCAGGCGTTTCCGCCTCCCTTTTAGTGAGAATAGTGAACATTGGTGGACTACACCTGACACTCACCCGTTTAATGGGGCGGCTGCTCTCGGTTACGATTGCCGAAATTACGGACAATACTCCAGTCCTTCAACACAACAACATAAACATGCATCAACGATTGCATCCACCGGTTGTATTGTGAGAATTAGACAAATACAAACAGATCGTTGCATTGATTTAGTTATATTATAATTTCTATTACATTTTCTTGCGTTGAATTGCATTACATTACGTTACATTATTATATTGCTATCATAGTTATCTATAAGACAATGCAACATATACCATAAATACAATGGTGAACTCGATGTTGCATACAACGATCAAACCTAAAACGATCATTTTAAAGCAATGCAGTTTTGCAACGTCACTTACTTTTTGATCTATAGTGCGCCCTATATTGATATACATTTGGATGTGTTACAGCTATATACAATGCACAAACACTGACATTACACATATACAATATACCTTTGGCGATGGTACAATTAAATACATTGTCGCAATCAATCACATAAACATATCTGGAACATACGACTAGTATGCTGCATGTATTTCTATCTTTGTACTTACGATGTTGGAGAATTATCTCAAGGCATATGTTACTAAGTCGGTACTTACGATATTGAAGAACTATCTCAAGGCATACGTCACAAATCTGTACTTACGATGTTGGAGAACTATCCCAAGGCATGGGTTACTAAGTCTGTACACATGAAGTTGGAGAACTATCTCAAGGTATATGTGACTAAGTATGTACTTACGATGTTGGAGAACTATCTCAAGGCATACGTCACTAAGTCTGTACTTACGATGTTGGAGAAATATCTCAAGGCATACGTTGCTAAGTTTGTACTTACGATGTTGGAGAACTATCCCATGGCATGGGTTACTAAGTCTGTACTTACGATGTTGGAGAACTATCTCAAGGCATACGTTACTAAGTCTGTACTTACGATGTTGGAGAAATATCTCAAGGCATACGTTGCTATGTCTGTACTCACGATGTTGGAGAACTATCTCAAGACATATGTTGCCAAGTCTGTACTTACGATGTTGGAGAACTATCCCAAGTCATGGGTTACTAAGTCTGTACTCACAATGTTGCAGAACTATATTATGGCATGTGTCACTAAGTCTGTACTCATGATGTTGGAGAACTATCCCAAGGCATGGGTTACTAAGTCTGTACTCACAATGTTGCAGAACTATATTATGGCATGTGTCACTAAGTCTGTACTCATGATGTTGGAGAACTATCCCAAGGCATGTGTTACTAAGTCTGTACTCACGATGTTGGAGAACTATCCCAAGGCATGTGTTACTAAGTCTGTACTCACGATGTTGGGAGAACTATCCCAAGGAGTGTGTTACTTAGTCTGTACTTATGATGTTGGAGAACTATCCCAAGGCATGTGTTACTAAGTCTGTACTCACAATGTTGCAGAACTATTTTATGGCATGTACTAAGTCTGTACTCATGATGTTGGAGAACTATCCCAAGGCATGTGTTACTTAGTCTGTTGTTATGATGTTGGAGAACTATCCCAAGGCATGTGTTACTAAGTCTGTACTCACGATGTTGGAGAACTATCCCAAGGAGTGTGTTACTTAGTCTGTACTTATGATGTTGGAGAACTATCCCAAGGCATGTGTTACCAAGTCTGTACTTATGATGTTGGAGAACTATCCCAAGGCATGTGTTACTAAGTCTGTACTCACGATGTTGGAGAACTATCCCAAGGCATGGGTTACTAAGTCTGTACTCACAATGTTGCAGAACTATATTATGGCATGTGTCACTAAGTCTGTACTCATGATGTTGGAGAACTATCCCAAGGCATGGGTTACTAAGTCTGTACTCACAATGTTGCAGAACTATATTATGGCATGTGTCACTAAGTCTGTACTCATGACGTTGGAAAACTATCCCAAGGCATGTGTTACTAAGTCTGTACTCACGATGTTGGAGAACTATCCCAAGGCATGTGTTACTAAGTCTGTACTCACGATGTTGGAGAACTATCCCAAGGAGTGTGTTACTTAGTCTGTACTTATGATGTTGGAGAACTATACCAAGGCATGTGTTACTAAGTCTGTACTCACAATGTTGCAGAACTATTTTATGGCATGTACTAAGTCTGTACTCATGATGTTGGAGAACTATCCCAAGGCATGTGTTACTTAGTCTGTTGTTATGATGTTGGAGAACTATCCCAAGGCATGTGTTACTAAGTCTGTACTCACGATGTTGGAGAACTATCCCAAGGATTGTTACTAAGTCTGTACTTAGATGTTGGAGAACTATCCCAAGGCATGTGTTACCAAGTCTGTACTTAGATGTTGGAGAACTATCCCAAGCATGTTACTAAGTCTTACTAAAATGTTGGAGAACTATCCAAGGCATGGGTTACTAAGTCTGTACTACAATGTTGCAGAACTATAAGGCATGTGTCACTAAGTCTGTACTCGATGTTGGAGAACTATCCCAAGGCATGGGTTACTAAGTCTGTACTCACAATGTTGCAGAACTATATTATGGCATGTGTCACTAAGTCTGTACTCATGACGTTGGAAAACTATCCCAAGGCATGTGTTACTAAGTCTGTACTCACGATGTTGGAGAACTATCCCAAGGCATGTGTTACTAAGTCTGTACTCACGATGTTGGAGAACTATCCCAAGGAGTGTGTTACTTAGTCTGTACTTATGATGTTGGAGAACTATACCAAGGCATGTGTTACTAAGTCTGTACTCACAATGTTGCAGAACTATTTTATGGCATGTGTTACTAAGTCTGTACCCATGATGTTGGAGAACTATCCCAAGGCATGTGTTACTAAGTCTGTTGTTATGATGTTGGAGAACTATCCCAAGGCATGTGTTACTAAGTCTGTACTCACGATGTTGGAGAACTATTCCAAGACATATGTTACTAAGTCTGTTCTTACGATGTTGCAGAACTATCTCAAGACAGATGTTGCTAAGTCTGTACTTACGATGTTGGAGAACTATTCCAAGACACATGTTACTAAGTCTATACTTAAAATGTTGGAGAACTATCTCAAGGCATATGTTACTAAGTCTGTACTTACGATGTTGGAGAACTATCCCAAGGCATATGTTACTAAGTCTGTGCTTACGATGTTGGAGAACTACCCCAAGGCATATGTTACTCAGTCTGTGCTTACGATGTTGGAGAACTATTCCAAGACACATGTTACTAAGTCTATACTTAAAATGTTGGAGAACTATCTCAAGGCATATGTTACTAAGTCTGTACTCACGATGTTGGAGAACTATTCCAAGACATATGTTACTAAGTCTGTTCTTACGATGTTGCAGAACTATCTCAAGACAGATGTTGCTAAGTCTGTACTTACGATGTTGGAGAACTATTCCAAGACACATGTTACTAAGTCTATACTTGAAATGTTGGAGAACTATCTCAAGGCATATGTTACTAAGTCTGTACTTACGATGTTGGAGAACTATCCCAAGACATGTGTTACTAAGTCTGTGCTTACGATGTTGGAGAACTATCCCAAGGCATATGTTACTAAGTCTGTACTTATGATAGTGGAGAACTATCTCAAGGTATATGTTACTAAGTCTGTTCTTACGATGTTGCAGAACTATCTCAAGACAGATGTTGCTAAGTCTGTACTTACGATGTTGGAGAACTATTCCAAGACACATGTTACTAAGTCTATACTTAAAATGTTGGAGAACTATCTCAAGGCATATGTTACTAAGTCTGTACTTACGATGTTGGAGAACTATCCCAAGGCATATGTTACTAAGTCTGTGCTTACGATGTTGGAGAACTACCCCAAGGCATATGTTACTCAGTCTGTACTTATGATAGTGGAGAACTATCTCAAGGTATATGTTACTAAGTCTGTACTTACGATGTTGGAGAACTCTCTCGTGGCGTTACTGATTGCCATCATCCGTCGGGGATCTTCAGTGGCCGTCTGGTCGTCACGTCGTCCTTTCATTGAGTCCCCGCGCCTCTGCCAGAACATATGGGCCTTAGGATTGAGAATACCGTAACCACCAAGGCCGACGCCTCGGTCGTTGGAAGCGGCATCCATGCCATGTGCCCTTCTCGCCGCTCTCGCCTTCCGCACACCGAAGATGATGACGAGTGTTGCCATGACGACGAAAACAATCCCAATGATGGTGCCCAAGACGATCGGTAGCAGAGCTGGGATTCCTGATACATCAAGAGAATCTTGTCATATGCTAAATGACTGATTAGTGAGAACACGCGGAGACAATCAATTATATTTAACTAAACTTTAAGCATGAGGTATAACGCCTTTTAATTATCTGAATTTAATTTAAGAAAATAACTAAATATCGTAATAACGTAAACATTACTTGCTTGGCGTATATTATAAGTAATTGTTTTCTCCAATATACCACTTTGTATACACTATCATCTATAATTATTCAATTACGTCTAGGTGAACATTTTATTGCTAACTGCCTGTAACACGTAACTGATCTGTTTTCCTATAAACATATTTCGCAGGATGTCAGTGTAAACTGTTCGGCGCAGGAGTGATCAACCGTAATACTCTAACATTAATTGAGAATAAATACATACAATTATTTAATAATATAAATACGTACCTGGTTTATCCAACGGTGTGGCTAAAAGAGAAGACATTAGTTGTTACAATTTCGAATACATATAATGCGTTGTTTCTATTTGTATTAAACTTTTGTATCATTGAGGTGATAAGAGTGAATTTGTTGTCATTAAATGACTGTTTCTCTATGACAAATTCATAACGGGATTTCCTACTCAGTTGAAATGTTTGTACCTGCTATCGTTGTCATTCGTTGTTTAATAACTATAACAAGTATTTACTGCTGCAGACAAATTGGATCCTACACCGAATCACATCTCAAGAAAACATATATTATTGCAACACATGAAGCACATCCAAATTTGTATACTGTAGCAAAGACATGTCATTGGCGCCGGAACGAAATTAACATTTTGTGCGATGAACCGGAGCTTCATCGTGATTCTAGTGTCTGAGCATGACCGCGTCGGGTTAGAGTAACCCTTTGAGATTGACCAACATTTTCAACTCTGACTCTTCAACTTCACCCCACTTTTGGCAAGCTAAGAACTCGTAAACCGTCCAATTACAACCCTGATGAAGTTCGCCAAAACACGTAAGGCCTCTCCTATAACCGCCAATATCACCCCTTGTGGCCCACACAAATCTTAAAATAAACAAACACATGTACCGTCCTTCTTTAAATTTGGGTACGGACGATGTATTCCCAGCCCCCACCAAACATACCCTCCCAGGTTCCTGCGCCTTTGCATGCATAAGAATAAGTATTGCATACCACAGCATTAATTAAATGTAATGATACATTAATGCACACACACATACACATATACACACAAACACAAACACACACAACACACACACACACACACACACACACACACACACACACACACACACACACACACACACACACACACACACACACACACACACACACACACACACACACACACACACACACACACACACACACACACACACACACACACACACACACACACACACACACACACACACACACACACACACACACGTTACATTATGCTAATCTCGTTTTTGTCTGTATGTATATCATACAAATAAAATCAATTAAACTTACCAGAATAGAGTACACTGTCTGAACTGACTTCGAAAGGTCCCAACTTTCCACTGCGTTTTTCAATGTAGTTCTTCATTTCTGTGATCAGGTCGTCCGAGGTGTATTGCTTCTTCAGCACCAGGCGATAGTCCGCAATAACGCTACCTTTGCTGTGAAAATGACACATAACCCACGTTATTTTTGTTACACCCTATATACATACTAATGTAGCCACAAACGATATGGTTACTTTTCGAAATATCCTCCCCATTTAAATATCGTTATATCACGCCTTACATAAACAATTAGAATATATCACTCGAAGTTAGAATGTCCACCAACGTGCTATTTAAAAAAGTTACACAACAGTATACAATGACGCAAAAGGTTTCAGGGCTACTCTACTATATAGGTGGTGCTGGTGATCGAAAAACAATGCCCCATATTTCACTTTTATGATGAATATGTCAATCCACTTGTGATAATCACGCTTAGCAATCCACCAACAATTACCCCACATAATCTTCAGGGCGCAAGACACTCAGAAGATGTTATAAAAACAATATCATGCCAAGAAAAGTAACCATATTATCCAGTCTGTAACATAACACCGTACCTTCGAGGACAGCACCTCTGCCCATTGTCCTCTGTTATAAAACTGGAAACGATATTAAGCAGGAGGAAAGCAATATAAATCACCAGTCTGTAAGTTTGCGACAGATAAAATGTTGTCCGTGTCATGTTTTATTTCTCTTGGCATACAGAGCAAAGATAAAGGAACAACGACTGTTATGTTCAATTAACAATCAACAGGTAAAACTGTCAGAGTCACTTCGTAACAGCTGCAGTTATAGTCCAATTATATTCCTCTCGGTTCTGAGTCGGATGCCCTAACCACAGCAGCACTTGATAACAAACGACCAGCAGGTGTGACTACTAAGGGGTATACACACTTTCGAAGACATTGGGTTATCTGTATGGAGCTACTAATTTATCTAAATAAGTACATCCACCAACGTAACTGAACCACAACATCCACTAACTTACTTGAATATACACACTAAATAACGCATCCAAATGAACACTCGCACTAACATACCTGAATGAAATTGCGCTGACTGCGACAAATGAGGTGGCAAACACATCACGCATCTGAAGGGAAAATGAAGCCTTGATAAGAGAAATATCAAGTGAAGTAGTGTTGGGTTTAACGTAGCTAACTGTTGGGTTGTTGCATATCTACATATGAGTTAAACGTACCGTAGCAATAGATGTTTATAGTAAAATCGTGTCATATCGTATAAATAAAACAAATTATAAAATTACATCTTGATCGACTAACGTTTTCGATACAACTATTGCAACAACATTTTGATAATATAACTTTGACAACATTTCTGTTTTTTAATGTGATGTTTTTTTAAACGGACAAATAAGTCTTTTGAATCTTGAATTCGTTTCATTTGTATGTTTCTGTCGGCGCGTGTAATATAGAATACACACCGAAACACATTTTAATACTCACAGCATGAAGTGTGTGGTTATGCACGCATTCATGTTCTCACACACGTACGCGCACGCACGCACGCCCGCCCGTCCGACCGCCAGCACGCACGCACGCGTGCGCACACACACGCACACACACAACACACACACACACGCGCGCGTCCACGTATGTTATTATGTCTATAAAAGGTAATGCACAACTCCAATGTATCCAATAACACATGCAACACATGGTGATAAGAGATATACCACTGTTCATAAATTACATAATATGTATTGACACACACCACTGCCGTGACGTCAGCAGACAAGCTGTTATATTCTGACGACGTCGAGTCAGCGAGTTTCTGGTTGTACTGCCGATCTGTTATGCTGAATCTACCGTAGTAGCTGAACAAGTCAGTTTCTGTAATGAAGCAGCATACAACACATGACTCGATGCCGCAGTATATTTTTACATTCGTGTGAAATACTAACAAAGAAACAAAGAAACAAAGAAACAAAGAAACAAAGAAACAAACAAACAAACAAACAAACAAACAAACAAACAAACAAACAAACAAAGAAACAAACAAACAAAGAAACAAACAAACAAACAAACAAACAAACAAACAAACAAACAAACAAACAAACAAACAAACAAACAAACAAGCAAGCAAGCAAGCAAGCAATCAAGCAAGCAAGCAAGCAAGCAAACAAACAAACAAACAAACAAACACACACACACACACACAGACAAACAGACAAACAAACAAACAAACAAACAAACAAACAAACAAACAAACACACGTAAATGCATACGACTGGTTCCTTGATGACGTGCGTTACTATATCACCGTTTAAAACACATGTAGTGCAGTTTACCTCTAAACTACCAATTTAGTGTCATATCACACCATTAATTATTCAATTCAATTCAATCTCAAGATTCAATCTCAATCTCAATCTCAATTCATTCTCCAACGATGCAATTGGTTGTCGTTACGAATAGTCTAAACTAATTGAATATGAATGCGATGAACGCATAATGATGTAGCATAATAGATAATTTCGCTCACAATTCACCGTGTTTGTTCATGAAATATGTATTCGTGTGTATGGAGATTTGTAGTCACACACGTTGAATTATACCCGAAACAATGGACAACCGTGAACAACTCACTCTTTGCCACAATTGACTTTGGATCCACGGTGAAATTGCCGAAGGAACCTTCGCTTGCCGCCTGCTTCACGGTTTCTACGATTGTGTTGAGAGTTGCTGCAGCCGCTGTCTTCTTCACCGCAAGCTCGTAGTGGACCACGATACTGCCCTTACTGTATGAACACACAACGTTTGTAATAAGAACACACGCACGCACACACACACGCACGCACGCACGCACGCACGCACGCACGCACGCACACGCACACACACACACACACACACACACACACACACACACACACACACACACACTTGCTACAAGAACGTAGCGACCGCTGGCGAGCGAGAATGTGCTTATGCTATAAATGTGTTATAACTGCGCACATCCATACATGTTTGCGACCCCATACTTAACAACAAACGCACGTACACGCATGCACACACTAGTACACAAAACAATGCATAGTTCCATATTTATTATTTAAACCTACACGAAATGTCTCTTTTGAACAAAATTATATCTGTGCAAAGTTAGTTTGTCAACGTTTCATGTTTTTAAACATACAGATAACAGGTATTTACCAGTTGCTATTTTCTATTATAAAATGGTGTACTGCCTTCAGTTCTGAAAAACATTACTTTGGAATAACTCATTCGCACTCGCTCACTCGCTCGCACCCACGGACGCATGCATTGACACACCATCCATCAGCACTAGAGCTTCGAACAATAACACCCATAGAAATACCTGAAAGTGACATCAGTTATGTCAAAGTTGCCACCTCCTAGTTCCTTGTTGAGAACTTCCGTCAACTGCAAGTAACAGTTATTAAGTTGATAACACAATGCTGTGTCATCTAACTGTATTATAGTTTTAATTATTGATAATTATACATGTGTATATATCAGTTGTTTAAATGCTCCAGACCAAACGTTTACTTTAAATGTTTTGGTTTAAATTAAACGTGTTCTAACGAAATGAGTTGTATGACAAATGATGTGGAGTTATTCACACCATTGGAAAGAAGACATATTACCTTATCAAAAAGTAAAAAAAATCATGGACCTATCTCTCACATAGCCAAAGTTATTCGATACTAAACATGTCTGGGATAGAAATGTTCAAACTGAGAAAACCACATTTGAAGTTCGCAGTCACATAAGCATATGATTGAGTACGTCGTCGTTCCAAATGTGGCCGATTTGCTACTATACTACTTTTCGTGTTATACATTTGAAATACACTCCCAAGTCATGGTCATTGTATAAGATATATCCTGCAAACTATTTATTGTGATTACCATAACCCGAGTATTTAGCAATATTTTGTAGCGGTGATCTGATAGATCGTACTTTGTTAACAAATAGCGAGTGTGCACTGCGCCTGCGATTATGGGTAAGCGAATTAGGGGACCGCTATTAACCACACCCAGCATCGGACGACTTCACTTTCAAATATACATCTCTGTTAACTGCTGCTGATATTGGCTAACGTTTACGTCAACGAGGCAGTCCTCCAATAGATTCAGACAGTGGACATTCCGGGCTTTCCCGTAGTACAACATAAAAAAATTATGTCCGTGAAATGGAAATCCCTAGGAATGATAGTTGAACAAATGCGGTTTTGTTTCACGGAATTGATGCATTAAATGCTAAGCAGCATCTCTAAAAAGGTCATTTAAAGTATTAATAGTACCACAAATGAGAAATAAGACATTAAAGTATACTTTGGTAACAAGAAAATAAAAATCACGAATAAAAATCATCGTTCAATGTTTAAACGGTGTTTTCTAGAAATCAAGATGGCTGACATAAGACTCATTTTGTTAGAACACATCGCGTACATTTTATGTAAGTTCGACCTATCTTAGCAAATATTTAGTTTTCGTGTTAAAATTATATTTGCTTAGTGCTTATCTTCACCTTTCTGTGAGATTATCCACAGTTAAATTTAAGTTAACTTTTATAATGCAGTTGCATTACTGATTGCATAAATGCATGACTATGAGTAGAAGCATGCGTACAACGTTTTTTTAAAATAATACTGCTACTAAAAATGTCGGGTCACAATATAACCTGCATGTTGCTAACAATATGAAATGTGATTAATTATTACCGTCGAGACGACGTCTGTCTTCAGTTCCTTGTATGCATCTGAATGTTTGTCTTCGAGGTCGCTCGTGTAAGTCTTACTTGTCACCGTAATGGTGACGTCAACTATAGCCTGCTCAGTTGGAGGGATCACAGGTGTCTTTGTTGTTGTCGTTGTAGATGTTGTCATCGTCCGTGTTGTTGTTGTTGTTGTTGTTGTTGTTGTTGCTGTTATCGGAGACGATGTTTGGTGTTTAGATGAAGTTGTTTCGTGTAGGTTTCTCTCAGTAGTGCCTGTCGGTTCACCTCCGTCAGTGTTTACGTTTGCTTTTGCAGTTGGTGTCACTGCGTCCGATTGGGTGGATGTTTCTGTTACTATTTCTGAAGATAACAAAGCAAAACATTCATTTAAACAATAAAACTATACAAGATGGAAGCAGCATGCTATCACAAATGCATATGTTATAATTCCTGTTATAACTACTATCCAATTAATATAGGCACGTTAACATCGTCAAATGAAGAGACAACAACAACAAAAACGAAAAATTGTATCACTGCGTGGCGCGGTGTACATCAAATATTTAGGTTCCAATAATAATTTTTAAAGAGTAGTATAAAATACATTACACAACTGTTAAACAAATAAATTGCAAGACTATTTTATTTCACATATACGTTGTACAAAGCAGAACGAAGACAAGTTCCCTGGGATCCTCGAGTTTCACATCTCATTCTAGCGAGTCACCGTTAATAACGTATTTGGCAAACTGAGCATAATTGCTATTAACTACTTTATAAGGTGAAATGATTGCACACCGGATCTATTAGATATTTTTTCAATCTTCTGAAATAGAAAGGGCGGAACATAAATAACATAAATGCTGACCAGTTTCACAGGTGTCTCCGTCAAATCCAACCGTGCAGTTGCACGTGAATCCATTCACTTTGTCGGAACAAGTGGCACCATTCTGGCAGGGGGCGCTGCTGCATTCATCGATGTCTGTAAAACGACCCGATTTGTATACGGTACCGTATGCCAATCTACTGACCATTTAAAACGTTTTTTTTCCAGTGTAACCAGTTTAAAGTGAAACAATTTCTGGTTGATAACAGTATACATGTACACTAACACACACGCATTTTTAGAGGTTAAGAATAGTGTACATTAAGAAACACACGAAACCTCAAGCTGATGAACATAAGAATCCAAAATAATCGAGCATGGTAGCGGCTCCAAGATGTTTTAGTTGCAGACGTGTTACACAAAATGTGATGTTAAAGGATTTATTATCAAAATGCGGGATAATCAAACAGTGTGTGCCATCACCCCGCGTAGCTGTATGTATAGTAAGGCGGCATTCATTGGTCAAAAATGGACATATCGCGTTTTCCCCAAAAGCGGATTATGTTAACAATTTGTCTGAAACCCTTCATAACATTTCACAATAATGTAAAACTTGTTTTACAGATGGTGCCGTTGTTGCGATTAAAACTGACTAAAATGTTGCTCGTACATTTAAGCAATTACCAATCTGCATTAATGCATATGGAACACAACCAAGTTTGTTTGTGAATCTTACAGAACCATTTTCCTTTTGCACATGATGATGAAAATCGTAGTACCACAAAAATAAGCGAAGACATTACCGAAACATTGCCCAATTTATGTAAACGTCCATACGTACTGGACGCAGTTACTTTCTGAGTCTACAAACAAAACACTGCCAAAGGATGTAGAGTAATGAAAACATGGATACATGTTTACTTAGAGCAACGATCTACATTTAATGTTATACTTAAATCGTGCATTACCTGTTTCACATGCGCATGCGTTTTTGCCTGGGATACTCGAGTTTCACATCTCATGCTAGCGATTCACCGGTAATAACGTATTTGGCAAACTGAGCATAATTGCTATTAACTACATTATGAGGTGAAATGATTGCACACCGGATCTATTAGATATTTTTTCAATCTTCTGAAATAGAAAGGGCGGTACATAAATAACATAAATGCTGACCAGTTTCACAGGTGTCTCCGTCGAATCCAACCGTGCAGTTGCACGTGAATCCATTCACTTTGTCGGAACAAGTGGCACCATTCTGGCAGGGGGCGCTGCTGCATTCATCGATGTCTGTAAAACGACCCGATTTGTATACGATACCGTATGCCAATCTACTGACCATTTAAAACGTTTTTTCCCAGTGTAACCAGTTTAAAGTGAAACAATTTCTAGTTGATGACAGTATACATGTACACTAACACACACGCATTTTTAGAGGTTAAGAATAGTGTACATTAAGAAACACACGAAACCTCAAGCTGATGAACATAAGAATCCAAAATAATCGAGCATGGTAGCGGCTCCAAGATGTTTTAGTTGCAGACGTGTTACACAAAATGTGATGTTAAAGGATTTATTATCAAAATGCGGGATAATCAAACAGTGTGTGCCGTCACCCCGCGTAGCTGTATGTATAGTAAGGCGGCATACATTGGTCAAAAATGGACATATCGCGTTTTCCCCAAAAGCGGATTATGTTAACAATTTGTCTGAAACCCTTCATAACATTTCACAATAATGTAAGACTTGTTTTACAGATGGTGCCGTTGTTGCGATTAAAACTGACTAAAATGTTGCTCGTACATTTAAGCAATTACCAATCTGCATTAATGCATATGGAACACAACCATGTTTGTTTGTGAATCTTACAGAACCACTTTCCTTTTGCACATGATGATGTCTACAAAACAAAACACTGCCAAAGGATGTAGGGTAATGAAAACATGGATACATGTTTACTTAGAGCAAAGATCTACATTTAATGTTATACTTAAATCGTGCACTACCTATTTCACAGTTGGCGCATGCGTTTTTGCCTGGGATCCTCGAGTTTCACATCTCATGCTAGCGATTCACCGGTAATAACGTATTTGGCAAAGTGAGCATAATTGCTATTAACTATTTTAGCATTCATAAAGTGAAATGATTGTACAACGCATCTATTAGATACTGTTTTCAACCTTCTGAGATATAAAGGGCGACACATAAATAACATAAATGCTGACCAGTTTCACAGGTGTCTCCGTCGAATCCAACCGTGCAGTTGCACGTGAATCCATTCACTTCGTCGGAACAAGTGGCACCATTCTGGCAGGGGGCGCTGCTGCATTCATCGATGTCTATAAACGACCCGATTTGTATACGATACCGTATGCCAATCTACTGACCACTTAAAACAGGCCTTTTTCAGGGTAAACAGTTTAAAGGAAAACAATTTCTGGCTGATGACATTATACATGTACATTAACACGCACGCATTTTGAGAGGGTAAGAATAGTGTACATGAACATACACATGAAATCTCAAGCTGATTGACATAAGAAACCAAAACAACCGAGCATGGTAGCAGAGTCCAAAATGTTCCTAGTACCATCCAAATAAGACAAGACATTACCGAAACATCACACAATTTATGTAAACGTCCATATGTGGTAGACATAATTATTTTTTGAGTCTACAAACAAAACACAGCTAAACGACGTAGAGTAATGAAAACATGGATAGATGTTTAGAGCGAAGACCAACATTTAATGTTATACTTAAGTCGTGCATTACCTGTTTCACAGTTGGTGCCGTTGTAGCCAGGCTGACACTGACATACGTATTTATCTGCACCGTCTTGGCAGGTCGCTCCGTTCACACAGGGTGTACTACTGCAGTCGTCGTAATCTGTCGCACAGTCACCATGTTAACATACAATGACCACGTCCATCTATAACTATTATAAACAATGTTGGTATTCCAGTGTTCAGCAGTGAAAGGTTTCTGACTTACTACATTAATTACTGTATTAATTGGCTGAGAGTAAGAAAAAGGTTTTCAATGACGGCGATAATTTAGCTAAGTAACGGTGGCTACTCGCATGTTATATCCATGGCCTGTAGTACGGATGGTGTACTTTATCTGCTAATTGTTGCGCCCAATACTGCAATGACCATTAACGTGCCATTGTGTTGCGGCTCTTTATTATTGTCATACCATTCGGACGAGGTCTCCTGCTCTGGCAGGTATTGTTATGAATTATAATACTATGTGAAAACTGCGGACCACCCCTTTCGTCTTATGATATGATATTAGTCACGTCTTATGATGTATGAACGCCTACCACTATATGCAATGTTTTCATCATATACTTCTAAACGTAACTGAACATAAAACTATCAGCTAGACAGGTCTTGCATGTTATTTACGTTGTCATTCTTACCGTCTTCGCAGTTCATTCCGGTGAAGCCACGCTGGCATCTGCAGCGATACCTATACTCTAGGTCACTGCATATGCCACCGTTTGTACATGGCGAACTGCTACATTCGTTGATATCTGAAACGTCCACATGTAATTGTTTGGTTTGACTTCAACCAACACTATTGTGAACTAACTAGCAAAACATCAAAGTAACATTTTGTATTTTTATGATACAAAACATACTGGTTCTTTGCAACATCAAGTGCAATTGACCTACCACAACACAAACACACACACACACACACACACACACACACACACACACACACACACACACACACACACACACACACACACACACACACACACACACACACATACACACACACACACAAACACACACAAACACATGCATGCACATACACTTACATATGCACACATACACCCACCCACACATACACATACACACACACACACACACACACACACACACACACACACACACACACACACACACACACACACACACACACACACACACACACACACTACTGGACAGCGGCATTATTTGAACTATTTATTTAGTTATAAGCGTGCGTTGAGATTGCCAAAAAAGTGCATGATTTGATATTGCAGGAATGCGTTAGATGAATTATTGATTTATTAGTTTGACCTAATAAAGTAAACCTATCACTTACCTGTCTCGCAGTTGTAGCCAGCATATCCATCTGGGCAGGTACACGAGTATGTTTTGTTCCCATTGTTACATGTTCCTCCATTCTGACATGGGTCATTCTCGCATTTGTCCAACTCTGGAACGGAACACGCGTAGGTTATATTGCTTCTACGTTTAATCTAATCTATTTAATCCCTACACACGTAATCAATGCTTTCTTCGGATAAGTGTGCTTCATATCGACTGCAGTGGCGCAGTCATAGAGCGTCAAACTGTCAAACAAGAGAACCCAAGTTCGAATCCTATGCGGCGGTGCTGAACTTTGGGAGTTTCTGAAGTTCGTTCACTCTATGTTGCACTGGTTAATTCAACTATGCTAATGAGTGGCTGACTATAGAGAGTGGTGGGCGAGTAATCTCTGCATATCAATTGCAGCATGTCTGAGTGCTTCTTTGAGGAGTCGAAATGATGTTCGATTGTACAGATCAATCAAAGTCGTAAAGCGCACTGAGCAGCCCGTATGACTGGATACGTCGATATATAATAACTTATCTCTTGGTTATTTTAAACAATTGTTACCGTACTATCAACTGCTTCAGTGCTTACCTTTGCATACGGTGATGTTGCTCTGCGTGTATCCGTCTTCACATTCACATCGGAATGTGCCATGAGTGTTGACACAGGTGCTATGTGTGTCACACGGATCGTTGACACATTCGTTGATGTCAACGGAACAGTCTCCTCCTTCGTATCCACTTGGACATTCCTCACACCCAGTGGTAGAATTGCATGTCGTGTCTGCGGTCTTACAGTTACACAGCTTCAAACAGTCGGCTCCCCACTGACCAGCTGGACATGCTGCAGATACAAATATGATGAAATGAGCAATGGTATGCAATTTGCCGTTTTAAGTAATGGTTTATAATAATTAATAGGGAGAGGGGACGAAGAGATGGAGGGCGAGCACGGGAGGGAGAGAGAACGCTCTTATTTAAAGTAGTAACTAAAAACGTCATACATGGATATTTCAGGAACTGTCTGTGTGTTTGTGCTTATATAGTGCCTTCCGGAGTGGGCACTTCTGCTAATCGTATTAATTAAGTCGTATACTCACGTCTGCATGTTCGCTTGTCATCATTCAGCAAGTAGCCATCATGACACGAACAGTTGTAGCTGCCGTCTGTGTTGATACAGTTCGTATCGCATTCATTATTTCCGTCATCACACTCGTTGATATCTAAACAATGACATCATGTGTGACGTTTAGTATTAATTGTCGCTGTTAGATGTTATAGTGATATATAAGCCCGTATTGAATATAACGTTCTTTTAAAATTACTTCTTGTTTACCATTGTTTTATTTTGAAAATAAAAATTACCTTTGCAATGTTTTTTGTCTGTGTCAAGCCGGTAACCGTCATCACAGAAACATTCAACTTTTTCAGATGATCCTGATTCGAAACGACAACCATGTTCGCAATGTAGTTTGGCGACATTGCACTGGCTCTCAAGTGTTGCAACTAAAACAGAAATATCAGCACATCTATATTACTGACACAATTACTGGTGGGGTTTAGACGATATTGTTAGCGTGGCTTTCCTTATTTGTGTATATTCTATGTGTTGGCGTGGTTGGTTTATATTTCATATAATATAGTATAATTATGAAATAATAACTTTTTATTATAACAAAAACATCTACGCAAAACTTGTTCTGTGAATATTTAGACAATATAGGAGAAGGCAAATGTGGCCAAAGAGAGCGTTGATATAACTAACTTTGTTCACAAGTGACACCGTCGTCGTTCAGAATATATCCCCCACTGCAGGAGCATGTGAAATTGCCTTCGCTGTTTGCACAATTCTGCTGGCAGCCAGATGACATCTCAGCACATTCATCGATATCTGCAGCCAAGCCAACAGTACAATACCGTGATCAGTGTAAATTAACACGTTATATACAGTTCATACTCTGTTCCGCCAGTGCATGTATACGAAACAAATGTTGTTACAAACACTGTTAGTATACAATAGTCAGTTTCACTTGCTATCTGATTTCATTAACAAACATTTTGACGAGCTCAGTATGATTATGGTAAACCCTGCTGTATTATTAACTGCTATCGTAATACGTGTATATTGCTGTTGTACATATAAATACACGCAATGTTTTTCACATTAGTAATTCGTTTTCTGTTAGATACGTCGTATCAATGATAAGAACAGCTTGGAGCATAGTCGATTAGCGTTGTCGTTATACTACTGTTGTGGAAGGTACCTTGACATGTTCCACCTGTCTTCCTGTACCCCTTCATGCATATGCAGTGGAATGCACCAGGTGTGTTGATGCATTGCTCTATAGCGGAACACGTGTGTGCATGATTGGCACATTCATCGACGTCTGCAGCATACAACGTCACAAACACATTAGGCGTTTCACTGGAGTGTACTACCCAAGAATGACAGTTAAGGGTTGAACTATTTTGGACGTCAATACTGCGAAACTAATTTATATACAATAAGCATGCAAGGCACTACTTATCTTTTCAAGCAAATGTCGAGTATCAAATCACTTTGTGTACAAATCGGAAAAAGGCTTCGTTTAGCATCTGACAATGCCATTGTCATTGGTTATGAATGTTTATGCATTTTCAGGAATAAAAGCAATATATAGGCAGCAGCAAATCATTACATTAAATAAGTACTACAATATGTTCTACTGATTTAGCTTACAATGATAAAACAAACTGGCAAAGGAATAATTGTTCTCGGCACATTAAATTCCAGGTAGTGTCTTATTCTTAGACGCTCAAGTCGCTCAATACGAACCAACACAAGTTCCGTCATCATCAGTGTAACCTTCCGGGCACTCGCTACATTCGTAGGCCCTGTTTTTCGCCACTTGATCAGCTGGTGTCAGGTCAGTGCAGTTGGTATGTTCCGTACAAGGGTTGTCCTGGCAACCGTCAATGTCTTCTGTGCAACTATCCCCTGCAATCACAATGATTTGTAGAACACATATTAGTATGCCCATTCCAGAGTAATTATTGATATATAAATACTCGATGCTGTTTATACAAAATGATTGGTGTTCACCATGCATATAATTTACATTTGGAGTGCATCAGACGCATTACAATTGTTTCAAGCAAAATTCCAACGTTTTATATTTAGTAGAACATGCATATAACAGTTGTAGCTGTCTTTAATTGCAAAAAGTGAATTCCTTTTATTTATTTTCGTAAGTATTCATGTTTTAATTTTATCCGTTGGAATGATCCTTTTACTGTAGTATATTGTATTTTGGTAATTTAAAGGCTATCAGGCAAAACATTAATGTTACATATAATCTATCACATTGCCAAGGGGTATCGACATTATAACAATTTAAACATTCATTTCATGTGAATGTACGTGCTTGAACGAACTATGTCATACCTGTGTACCCAACGTGGCATTTGCACGCAACAATTTTAAATGTCGATGCTGTATTTTGCCCTTCTGCCAGCTCGCTGAATATACAATTTCCATTGTTAGAGCAACTACATAGGTTGACGGTGACGACTGCTGTTGGTGCAATTCCTCCCTTAGGATCACTCGCGCTGAATCTGTAAAAATATGATCATAGTGTATTACTGACATCATGGACAGCATTATTTATGATATCACCAGCTAGCTTCGTTGACAAAAGTAACATAACAGAAGAGGTAAAACGGCTAAAAGTTGGTGTCTGGTGTTGCGTTCCTTGGTTTCCTTTTTTTGTTCTTCTTCAGGTGTTGACTTTCACAATATCAACGATGACAGCCCGATACACAATTCCACTGCATATAGTTATCAGTGGCTGGATGGCCTGTGAATCCGTTTGCTTACATCTTCTTACAGTAGTTGTAGTACTTCATCAACGTTAGTTGTTCAGCTTCTTATTGTGTGTCGAAGAATCGTTTTGTATTGTTAAGATGGTGACATTTATCGTAACAATGAGTTATCTGCGTACATAGTCCAGAGGTATATTAAGACAAATAGCAATTGCAGTTTACTTCTAACAGTAATATTACTGATAATGCCAACATGTTAGTGTGAGTGCTTACTTACACTGATTTTACATGTTGACTGTGAATATTTATTATTATCGTAAAATGATGTCATCTGTTGAAAATAAAACAAAGTTATATTAATGTGTCAGATGAGGCAAACTACATTTATTTAAACTACCCATACAAATGTTATGCATGTTATTGACTTATTTCCCACATTGTCATAACACTGCAGCCAGTTATAACTCGGAGCAATGTTAACGCATAAGCAACTAATCGTAGGCTCTGAAATATATTGTTAGTAGTAGTGCATTTATTTACTAGCATGTCATTGAGGTCGATGCGTGCAATACAGAAGCATGATACGTGCAGTCAATTCGTCGTAGCCCACTAACAGCAGTGCTTTGGTGCAATAAGCTGTTCATGTCATCAGCTTCATTACGATATGTTCATGGTTTCCATGCTGCGGGGCGTCCACGTATAAGTTCCTGTCATTGCATTGAACTCTGCACCGAATGGAAGCTCCGACTCCAGACTCAATGTGACTACGTCCCCATCTTTATCAAGCGTAGTCACGTTTAGTATCACTTCCTTGCCAATTGTTGCATTTATCTGCTTGGTCACGATGATTTCTGGACTAGTGTTAGCTGAAACATTCCAGAAAATAACCACTTCAAACTTAGCCAAATGATAAAACGCATACGTACGCAGAATATAGTATATATATTATATATATATATATATATATATATATATATATATATATATATATATATATATATATACATTTATACACACACACACACACACATACACACACACATATATATATATATATATATATATATATATATACATATATAACGATTATAAAACCAGTGAAACAATTTCAAATGCCACACTAGTCGGTCCTCGTATGCAATCCTTCGGCGAAACGAACTTTATTTGCAACCAAACTCAAATAAATAAAGGTACACGTACATACAGTCACTTCGAGTGACTTTTGTCATGCTGCTTCGACACATAATCTCTAGGTGTAGCGATTTGAAAGTCAATTCTGTACCCAAAAAACTACTGAAGCTCATCTCACGTCACTTGCTTCCTATCTTCGTTTACATTAAACAGCAATCAGTTTAGGTAACCGATTTTCCGCGACTTTACATAATTTCCAGATAAAGCCACTTCTGATTTGACAAAACCAATGTCAAATATATATATATATATATATATATATATATATATATATATATATATATATATATAGCGAATCTGGATATTTGTGGAAACAAACAGAACGACTGACAGACCGACAAACAGAGACTAACACAGTTTTACAGTGAAGACAATAGAAAATTATAACAATGGTACATTACGTGTTTACCTAGTGTTTCAGCATCTTGTGTGTTTTTCTTGTTGGTTTCCAACGTTGCTGCGGCAGCCTCCTCTTTGCCTGTAACGTAAACTGCAACCTGAGTGGACAGGGTAATTGAACGGTTTAATTTTCCGTGCCATGGGACTCTTCAGCAGTTTTATGTACATAAGTGTTTGACCTCTGGCAGCGCAGTTACACAAAACCTAGCAAATGTATCAATCTTGTCATATTGAATGCATCCAGAACCATATAACAACAAATTAATGTTTAAATGTTATACAGTACAATAACATTAAAACAGAAACATCACAATTTGTCATATTTAATGTCACTAATTGTTATGTGTCTGTTTTAAGGTTGTTGTAGTATATTACAATTTAAAATAAATTTGTTGTTATATGGTTCTGCGAAAACTGGAACAACATTTTAGTTTCTCTTCCGTTGTCGTTATTAATGATTAATTACACATTTTCTTACCAGTAACAGCGTAATCAAAAATGCACTCATTGTTCCCTTTGCATGTGTCCCTTGCCGTTTCTCGTTGGACGGTAGTCATTTCATCAAGAACCTCTTGCAGGAAAAGCGGCGTAAAACCACGTCTGTCGAAAGTTTCAAAGTTGTTTCCGTCAAGATATTTGAAGATCGAGTCGGCCCTTTCAATGCGCCCTGAGACAAAATATACTTCCATAAACATATCTTTTCGGTTACCATCACAGGAAAACATATTCTTTAAACACTTTTAGCAAATCATGATGCAAATAATGGTAAAGAGTGGAAATGATTAATTGCCGTCATACAAATCAGTTTATGATGGTATAACTACAACGATGTCTTCTTTTTCCTCCTCTACTACTACTATTTCTACTACTATTACTACTACTACAACAACAACAACAACAACTACTACTACTACTACTACTACTACTACTACTACTACTACTACTACTACTACTACTACTACCGCTACTGCTACTGCTATTGCTACTACAACTACTACTACTACTACTACTACTACTACTACTACTACTACTACTACTACTACTACTACTACTACTACTACTAATACTACCACTACTAATACTACTACTATTACTACGGGGTACTACCACTTATATAACTTCTACTGTTATTATTACCACAAACATTTGTGCATTATCTACTAACATGTCTCTCCAAATTGAGTGAAAATATCTCTATCGGATGAAGCATTTGCATTCAGTGCTGGTTTGCCACCGGCAGGCGTTAAGTCGTCACTGGGGTCGCCGTTGTAAACACCCATCAAACCCTGCGTCTTATTTTTGAAGTCAGGCGGAGCTCCAACGGTGATGTCAAGTTGTTCAGCTTTTACTCCGACAGCCAGAGTGAAACCTGGCAGAGGATACCACGAGTAACCAGGAGTTGAACTGATACTTCAAGCCAATAGACTGACAATGATACTGTTTCGAACAAAACAGAAAACTAATTATGCAGGCACTAAATCAATTGTAATGTGTCTTCTTCATAGAAAAGACATGTTATACAGGTTCTATGAGCCAAATCTGTAACATTCACATGCATACCTGAAAAAGACAACCTAATTGGCATAGTATTTTTAGTTATCTGTATCTACACAACTGCTCCCAGTGCTGGGTTGAATTAACTACATAGGTAACATGCTATAATGAAAAGAGCCAATGTACTACAAGGGATTAACGGTGATACTCTGATATGTGATAATAATCATTGACTTCCTTGTACTCTCTGAATGTGTACATCATAATAGTGTTGCCGTTTTACCTGACGAAAAGGAAACCTCAACAAACGTAGCAGATTTTCGTAACAAGGACACTTTGTCCCGAACTAGTTCGTCACCATCTGACGCGGCATTGAACCAATCTGTGACGGGTTCTTCTTCGATATATATGATCAATCCTACAGAAGAAATCCATTGTTCAATGCAAACCAGAACCAAAGGTATATATTTCAAATACAATTTGTCAAATGAAATACATTTACTTTGCAGCAACAGCAACAACAGCAACGGCAACGGCAACGGCAACGGCAACAACAACGGCAACGGCAACGGCAACGGCAACGGCAACGGCAACGGCAACGGCAACGGCAACGGCAACGGCAACGGCAACGGCAACGGCAACGGCAACGGCAACAACAACGGCAACGGCAACGGCAACGGCAACGGCAACGGCAACGGCAACGGCAACGGCAACGGCAACGGCAACAGCAACAGCAACAGCAATAGCAACAGCAAAGCAACAACACCAGCAACAACAACAGCAACAGCAATAGCAACAGCAAAGCAACAACACCAGCAACAACAACAGCAACAACAACATAACAATATACATGCAAGTGTTAAACAAATTAAGGGATCACACAATACGTTATATATCGTATTCCTGTGTTCTCATCAACATAAATGTCGGAATATATACGTTTGCATGAGTAGCTGACAACAGTGCGATGGAGAAACAAATGATTGCAGAAATTATTTAGCACTAGAAAACATTTATAAGAACTTTGTTCGAATTCAAACACACACACACAAACGCATGCACGCACGCACGCACGCATTATACACATTTAAGTTGAATTTGCAATATAATGCATAGATTGGAGATGGTCGCCCAAACTGTTTACAGAGCCATATTTATGCTGTACGTGTATAATCGGCAAGTTACTATGACAAGTTTGTAAGTAATGCATACAAATAGTGTTATTGTGCAACAATATAATTCACACTAAATTAATGATGAGCTTAATCTCAATACTAGTGGTTGTTACCATCACGGGTAGTGTTCATTTGTGCATGGAATCTGTCCGAGTCAGAATCCTGTGCTGCAAATGCACTGAATATCGTGGCCTGCATCTCCTTCCCATCATTATCAAGAGCTCGCGCCGTACGGCCTTGCAGGGTAAAGTTCTTATCTGTTGTTGCAATGAGTGTGTATTCGCCTAGACCATTGAAAGTATAGTCAAGTCCATCTGTAGTACGGATATGAGGGTCGCCGTACATCCAGCCTGTACAGAAACGGAACAAATGAAGAAAGTAAATACACTAAGAATAAACTAGCAATACACTCTACGGCGTAACATATAAAGGTATACGTTAGAATTGTGTGTTTAGATTGCTTCATTCTATAAATAATATTGATCATATGTTTTGCCAGACCACACTATGTAAATTCACTCGTAACCAATCATTGGATTTCGTCAGGTTGTGTGTCGCGCAAGCGTCCAAAATACCATTCCTTGTTTCAGACCATTCTTCTACAGATTTTACCGACAGCTATGACTTACCTACCACATTCATATTGTTCAAATACAAATTTCAGTCCGAATTATGAATTATCGCGACAGTGTACAATCAAATTTGTTCATCGCCATATTACATTTTAAAATTTAAATATTTATTTATAATTATTAATAGTCTAAAGCGGGGTGTTAACATCCTAGTAATGCCATATGGTTGGTTCATTGAGTGATAAAAGGAGGTTTTACTCACCAATTGTTGGAGCGACGTATCTAGAGCAGTAGTCGATAGGTCTTGCAGCCAGATACAAATAGCAAGTGTCGGTATAGGAGCAACACCACTTCTTTGGATCCAGGTCGTATTTCTGGTGCTTCTTCTTGAAGAACCTTGGATGGTACGAGAACATGTGTCCTGCAGCTCCATCTTCACTGATGATGAGTGCACCCCATGGTTCATAACAGCAATACTGCGGAGAATACACAATATTTGCTGGTACGTTAATTAGCTTAGTTGCACATGACATTCTCTATAATTACAATGATACGTAGGTAATTATTTCAAAGGAAATATAATAGTTATCACTTAAAGAAAGAAAGAGACATGTACTGAAACTAACACTGAAACACATAATACCACTGCAATCAAATAAAGAAATTAAATAACAGACATACTGTTCTGTAATCACCATATATCTTCATAAAAGACTATGTTGATGCTCTTGTATCATTACAATTGCCTATGGTTAACTAATATAAAAACACGCCCATTTAGCATTGAGTAATACACACAATTTGTACTTCACAAAAACAAAATTACACTGTAAGAAAGCATGTGTTCGCGTGGTAATTACTATTTATTAAGAGTACCATGGCATATATTGTAGATGTTTTGTGTAACTGGTGCATTGACGACGCAGTTTAAATAAGTATAATAACTATAGCTATTGTGTTATACAATTATTAATAAATAACATTATGATTCGAGTTATATAACATAGTATAACAATTCGAATCATAATATTTTAAAAACAGTTATACAATACAACAACTAGAATGATTATTATACTTAACTAGTCTACTTAAATATTGTTCAAAGTTTATGTATGTGATATATGTATGTATATATATTTACATATATATATATATATATATATATATATATATATATATATATATATATATATATATATATATATAATATATACATACATACAGCTAACTCAGCTAAATCAGCTTAAGCAGACCACTAGAGTCTATAGCATCGCCTTAGGCATGACTGCTGTTTTAAGAATAACAAGGCGGTCTGCATTAAAGATTGACCTCTGCTTTGTGATAATCAATTTATTTTGACTAATTAAACTCCTACTTATATAATTAATATAATAGTTATAACATATATTATTAATTATATATATATATTATATATATATATATATATATATATATATATATATATATATATATATATATATATATATATATATATATATATTAATCGGTGTGATTGAATAGGTTATGAGTTAACCAGGCAATTATAAAACATCGTATGTCATATTGTGTTTGAAGTTAGTGAAACGCAAACACACAGAATTAGCGTCGCGCATACACACCTGAGTTGCTCTTGTGAAACGTAGAGTCCTTTGATAATAGCATGTCATTGGGGCATTTTGAAGAGCCGGGTGTCTGTCCTTTTTCCATCGTTTGTCATGTCGTGCCAGCCTTTGGTCACACGGACATGGCAATGAGCTCATCATTTGACGATAGAGGAAAAGCAGGTTCTGGCTGTTGAACCAATCTTCGCATTTCTGGTAATAGTTGACAGTAGTCTTGCCAGAAGCAACGCGATACAAATGACGTCCCATCTCACCTGATGATACAATAATTCATTAATCTTAAACAAACATGTGTACATATTTGAAAACAAGTTATTCGTAGACGCAAGAGTGCCTACAAGTATGTACCCCCGCATTCATGCATCCGTCCATCACCCACACAAACCGATCCGTCCGTCCGTCCGTCCGTCCGTCCGTCCGTCCGTCCGTCCGTCCGTCCGTCCGTCCGTCCGTCCGTCCGTCCGTCCGTCCGTCCGTCCGTCCGTCCGTCCGTCCGTCCGTCCGTCCGTCCGTCGTCCGTCCGTCCGTCCGTCCGTCCGTCCGTCCGTCCGTCCGTCCGTCCGTCCGTCCGTCCGTCCGTCCGTCCGTCCGTCCGTCCGTCCGTCCGTCCGTCGCGTCCGTCCGTCCGTCCGTCCGTCCGTCCGTCCGTCCGTCCGTCCGTCCGTCCGTCCGTCCGTCCGTCCGTCCGTCCGTCCGTCCGTCCGTCCGTCCGTCCGTCCGTCCGTCCGTCCGTCCGTCCGTCCGTCCGTCCGTCCGTCCGTCCGTCCGACCGTCCGTCCGTCCGTCCGTCCGTCCGTCCGCCCGCCCGCCCGCCCGCCCGCCCGCCCGCCCGCCCGCCGCCCGCCGCCCGCCGCCCGCCGCCCGCCGCCCGCCGCCCGCCGCCCGCCGCCCGCCGCCCGCCGCCCGCCGCCGCCGCCCGCCCGCCTATACAGATTATATGTACATACACATAATTATAATAATGCTGAACTTGACGAAATGGACAGTAATAATGATCTGATATGAGTAAAGTAAACTGACCTGTGTTTCCGGGCAAGTCAGACATCTTGAACGAAAGCGGTTTTCCAGAGAAAGCGTTTGTCATAGTGACATCTTTGTCGAACTGAGTTACATAGTATCCAACCCTGCTTCGTCGTGTCGTGTGCTCTGTAGCCCAGCCTGTTTTCTCGTAGGAGAACATGACAAAAGTCGACCAGCGAGAAGCATCGTAGGCGACCACAAGTTGGAATGTGTTGGGCTGGAAGCAATGTTGTCAATACAGAGTGACGATACTTAACTGATGTGATATTTTTTATTTTGCTATTTTGTATTAAGCAAAACTTGGCAATAATTCAAAGGTGGAGCATACATAACATGCAACCGCTGCCAGATGTGTAAGTTATTTATAGTAAACGAAAACATGCATTTTGTGGTGGAATGAGTATGAACACGAAGATGATGGCGGCGGTAAAATAAATTAGATGACATTACGTTGGGTGAATGATGAGTACAGCAATATTAACATGTAATACTGGATTAGATACCATCATCACCATGTTTATTCATTCCGTTTCACTGAGTATAAGCCTGGACATACAAAGTAGGTAATAGCATACCTTGTCAGTGTGTGGGTTGTAGGACGCACGAGGTAACTGGTCTGCCCACGTTATCACGATCACCCACGATGGGTTGACATCCGAGAGTCCACCAAACTTCCTCACGTCTTCTGCTGCCATTGCAAGTGCATGTCTTGCCCTCGCCTTGTTATCAAGAGACAACTTTGCAGTCGCTCGGCTGTACACGTGAAAGAACACATCACCTGTACTCGCGTCGGCATCTGTCCACATCGGAGCGAAAATAGCAAATCCTGACTTTGCTACGGCTTCGGTCTTTGCGGCGCTCAACATGTCTTCGAACTTAGTTGGCATTCTGCTTTCGTAAGATGCACCCATTGTGACGTAGCCATTGGAAGTGATCTGTTAATGACAATAATCATTATATGTGTCATTTATGTTCTTCTTAATATATGTATAAAATAGTACCACGAAGATTTTCATCTTCATGGTACTATTCCGTATCCGTTTTCATTCTGATCAATCCTAAAGTTGTCGATACATCCACACTGGCTGGAGCGTCATGTCTGACTAACATGTTCCTTGATTATGTCGAAATTAGTGATTATGGAAATACGTTTTTGACCGTCTTTCGCATCACTCAAGAACTGCAGTATTTAAAACAAATCAATTGACGGATAAGTTACAATGACACTGACAGAAGTAATGTATAATTACCCTTATATCCTTGAACTGGGAGCCAAACACTTGCATTAGTGGTGTCTTTATGACTCCGCTGGAACAAAATTTCTGTGCGTAGTCACACGATACGCCGTCACTGTACCTCAGTTTCTGATCCTCGTGGGTGGAGCCGTATTGGTATAACCGATGCCGTATCACTGGAATAATATTTACAGATTCATATAAACGGTAATTTAAATGTCTGTTTATAAACATGCGTTGTATGTACTACATGAATACACAACATGTAACATAACTAGGTAGTCGATCAAGTGCAGATCTGATTCCTCCGTACATGACATGTTATTCAAGGTACTGAAGGTAAGTTCTTATATTGCACGGTGTAAGGTCAACAGGACTGATCAAAATACGTTTTTATTTTAATTTCCAAACATTTATGCGTTATTGCTATCCAAATATTATTGATTTACATAGTAGATATATATATATATATATATATATATATATATATATATATATATATATATATATATATATATAGATGCTGGCACGGCATACATACACCACTATATATCGCCATACTCTCATTTATATATTGATCCACTCACGTGTTTCACAATATGTGCCGGTGTAGATATCAGTGGTACAATTGCACGAATATCCATTGACTTTGTCAACGCATGTACCAAAATTCTGGCAAGGACTGCTAGAACACTCGTCGATATCTGAAATGCCATAATTACAACATATAAAATAATGATTACCTTGATAGTAAGCAGCAGAAAATGTACACTATTCCACATCTTACAATATATCCAATATATCTACTGCTTTAACAACGGAGAACAAAGTATCTTACAAAATGCGTCATGGTTGTTAATTTTTTTATTTAATACTCACCCAACCAGTGAGTTGCCTAGTTAACTAATGCAGTAATACAATACACTGTTTCTGACATTGAAGAAATACAAAAGACAACAGACACTACTGTTTGATGGTGAGTACATATTACTTCCATTTTAATATCGCGTATGTTTGATTGACTCTTTCATGATTTCCCACATGGAATAGTTCGTAGCAATGGTATAGGCGGTTTATGCATAAACATATTGCCTTAAATATAAGTCTATGTAATGAAGTGTACTAAATATATTTAAATACATTACACTGGCATACCTGTTTCACAGTTCGTTCCCATAAAACCTTTGACACAGTCGCAGCTGTACTTGTTGATGTCGTCTTTGCAAGTTGCACCATTCTGACAAGGATTACTCTCGCATTCGTTTGTATCTGTAGGTAAATTAAACACGACAACTAAACTACATGTAGTTAATGAAATCACATATTTTTGCTGAATTACAAATGTAATGGGTCTGCGTCAAATATCATATTTAATTGGGGCCTCTCTGCCTGTAGATAATTTCTTGTTGTATGTTGTATTTTGAATGGTAGTCGCACATACACTACGAGCCTGTCGAATTATAAGGCGTGCTGCAGCATTCTGAAGTTGCTGAAGTCGAGCGATGTTATTGTTTGCGGTACCGAACAGCGGAGCATTGCAATAGTCCAAAAGGATGTTATCATGGAGTTTACACTCGTCCCGCTGCCGGCTTAGATAGATACCGGTGAATCAATTCGATATGGTGCAGATGTAGCCAGTAAGTGCTGATCATACGTGACACTTGCACGTTCATATCCAGGTGTTTATCAAGATGGACACATAGTCCAATATGCCTCATACAGTGTAATATGTTTAGCCGTTATCATTAATAACGTCGTCTCCCTGGACAACACTCAGTACGATTCCAGCCAACGTAGAACCACTCCAGCGATGCCATAACGTCGTTTTAAGCTACGCACGCAATTGCGTGCGTGATCTACTGTATCAAATGCGGCACTGAGATCGTCGAGTACAACGATAGATAGATATACATATAAATACAGCTCTCTCCGCGTATATGTTTGTCTTTTTAAAGTGTGTGTGTGTGTGTGTGTGTGTGTGTGTGTGTGTGTGTGTGTGTGTGTGTGTGTGTGTGTGTGTGTGTGTGTGTGTGTGTGTGGTGTGGTCTGATGTGGTGTGGTGTGGTGTGGTGTGGTGTGGTGTGGTGTGGAGTGGTGTGGTGTGGTGTGGTGTGGTGTGGTGTGTGTGTGTGTATGTGTGTGTGTGTGTGTGTGTTGTGTGTGTGTGTGTGTGTGTGTGTGTGTGTGTGTGTGTGTGTGTGTGTGTGTGTGTGTGTGTGTGTGTGTGTGTGTGTGTGTGTGGTGTGTGTGGTGTGGTGTGTGTGTGTGTGTGTGTGTGTGTGTGTGTGTGTGTGTGTGTGTGTGTGTGTGTGTGTGTGTGGTGTGGGTGTGGTCTGATGTGGTGTGGTGTGGTGTGGTGTGGTGTGTGTGTGTGTGTGTGTGTGTGTGTGTGTGTGTGTGTGTGTGTGTGTGTGGTGTGGTCTGATGTGGTGTGGTGTGGTGTGTGTGTGTGTGTGTGTGTGTGTGTGTGTTCGCGCTGGCGAGGGAAATACCTGTTTCACAGTTGGATCCAGTATAGCCGTCAGGACATGTGCAGCCGTACCTGTTGACTCGATCGGTGCAAGATCCACCATGCTGACACGGAGAGCTGTCACACTCGTTGGTATCTGTAAACCACATAGCATAATTAACCACAGATACCGAGTCTGATTAGTAAGCATAAAAAGTCATACGTTTTATTACAATTATTATTGCTGTATTTTAACGAGTAAATGCCAAATACGACCTGTTTGACCCACTTTCGTATAGCTAACACAATGACCGACGTATTCAAGAAGATGGTATAAAACATGAAATTGAGTGCGTGAATTCAAAAATGGCCCAACTGCTTAATTGTTTCGAATTCTTATAGCAATATGCTTGATTATACTACAAACAGGCCCAATTTCATTTTTAAATCACACAAACAAATGGCGTACGTTACGTGTTAGAATCAAAATGACTCAACGCCAGTAACTTGGCCCTTTTGAATTAACGTAATCCCTAGAGGACAGCACCAATCCTGTAACAACTCTAAAGGGGATAGCAACAATTAGCGCTATGATGAATGCTAAAAAAAGAAAGATAAATGAAAAAGTGGTAAAGAACAATAGAAAAGGCAGAAAAAAGAATATGTCAGTGCAACGGGAGTGAAAGTAATGGCCAGACCAACGTTTTGAATATGCAGACAAGAGGCTAATCTAAATGCCTACACTACATTACACAATACATGACCTTGGCCTAAGTTAGGGCATTTAGAAAGTGTGTTTAATTATAAAATGGCCCAACTCTGCCACTTATGTGATTTTTTTATGTTTTTATATGAAGTGATATCGTAACCATATTATTTTCTGGGATACTGCTAATAATAATGTACACATAACATATAACATATTGAAGACATTATATATTCCGGAAAGTAAATAGAAAATGTCCTCCTGCAAACTTGTGTTCGATGGTGTTGGGCTCGTCTTGAATTCCTACATGTGTTTGCGCGTGCGTGCGCGTGCGTTTTTTGGTGTGTTTGTGTGTGTTCGCGTGGGCGCACGAAATACCTGTTTCACAGTTGGAGCCAGTATAGCCGTCAGGACATATGCAGCCGTACCCGTTGATTCGATCGGTGCAAGATCCACCATGCTGACACGGAGAGCTGTCACACTCGTTGATGTCTGTAAAAAACATAGCATAATTAACCACATATACAGACTGATTAGTAAGTATAGCAAGTTATATGTTTCATTACAATTTGTTGCTGTATTTTAACGAATAAATACCAAACAAGACCTTTGCTGTTTGACCCACTTTCCTATAGCTAACACAATGACTGACGTATCAAAGAAGATGGTATAAAACATGGAATTGAGTGTGTGAACTCAAAAAGGGCACAACTGCATAATTGTTTGATTCTCACGTTTTGCATGAATAGTAAACTTCGTATAGCAATATACCTGACTATATTACAAACATGCCCAATTCCATTTTTAAAACACACAAACAAATGGCGTACGTTATGTCTTGAATTCAAGAAGGACCCAACGCCAGTAATTTGGCTCTTTTGAATTAACGTAATCCATTGAGGACAGCACCAGTCCTCTAACTCAAACAGGGTTAGCAACAAGTTGCGCTATGATGAATGGGTTGCCAAATTATGGCTTAAAAAGAAAGAGAAATGAAAAAGTGGTAAAGAACAAGAGAAAAGGCAGGAAAGCAGAACAAGACTATGTCAATGCAAAGGATGTGAAAGTAGTGGCCAGACAAACATTTAGAAAATACTGGCAAGAGGCTAATCTAAATGCCTACACTACATTACACAGTAAATGACCCTGACCTAAGTTAGGGCATTTAGAAAGTGTGTTCAATTACAATATGGTCCAACTCTGCCATTTAAGTGTTTTTTTCATGTTTTTATATAAAGTGATATCGTAACCATATTATTTTCTGGGATATTGCTAATAATACTGAATACATAAAAATATAACATATTGTAAACATAATATATTCAGGAAAATAAATAGATGTCCTCCTGCCAATTTATTTTCGATGGTATTGGGCCCTTTTTGAATTCACACATGTATTTGTGAATGAGTGTGTGTGTGTGTGTGTGTGTGTGTGTGTGTGTGTGTGCGTGCGTGCGTGCGTGGGGCGTGTGTATGTGCATGCGTATGTGTGTGTGAGTTTGGTGTGTGTGTTCGCGCGGGCGCACGAAATACCTGTTTCACAGTTGGAGCCAGTATAGCCGTCAGGACATGTGCAGCCGTACCCGTTGATTCGATCGGTGCAAGATCCACCATGCTGACACGGAGAGCTGTCACACTCGTTGGTGTCTGTAAAAACATATCATAATTAACCACATATTCCGAGACTGTTTTGTAAGTATAACAAGTTATATGTTTCATTACAATATGTTGCTGTATTTTAACGAATAAATACCAAACATGACCTTTGGTGTTTGACCGACTTTCTCATAGCTAACACAATGACCGGCGTATTCAAGAAGATGATATAAAACATGGAATCGAGTGCGTGAATTCAAAAAGGGCCCAACTGCATAATTGTTCGATTTTCACTTTTTGCATGAATTGTAGACTTCTTATAGCAATATACCTGACAATATTACAACAATGCCCAATTTCGTTTATAATCACACAAACAAATGGCGTACGTTACGTGTTGAATTCAAGAGGGACCCAACCCCAGTAATTTGGCCCTTTTGAATTAACATAATCCCTAGATGACAGCACCAGTCCTCTAACTCTAATAGGGATAGCAACAATTAGTGCTGTGATGAATGAGTTGCGAAATAACTGCTAAATAAGAAAGATAAATGAAAAAACTGGTAAAGAACAAGAGAACAGGCAGGTAAGCAGACACAAAAATATGGCAATGCAAAGGGAGTTAAAGTAATGGCCAGACAAATATTTTGAAAATGCAGGCAAGAGACTAATCTAGATGCCTACACTACGTTACACAGTAAATGACCCTGGCATAAGTTACGGCATTTAGAAAGTGTGTTTACTTATAAAATGGCCCAACTTTTCCACATAAGTGTAATTTTTTTGTTTTTATATGAAGTAATATCGTAATCATATTATTTTCTGGGATACTGCTAATAATACTGTACACATAAACATATAACACATTGTAGACATAATACATTCAGGAAAATAAATAGGAAATATGTCCTCCTGCAAAATTGTGTTCGATGGTATTGGGCCCTTCTTGAATTCAAACACGTGTGTGTGTGTGTGTGTGTTCGCGTGGGCACACGAAATACCTGTTTCACAGTTGGAGGCAGTGTAGCCATCAGGACATGTGCAGCCGTACCCGTTGACTCGATCGGTGCAAGATCCACCATGCTGACACGGAGAGCTGTCACACTCGTTGGTGTCTGTAAACAACATAGTGTATACTCACCCCTCTTGTGGGTAAGAACTGTCACAGCATCAAAAACACAAAGGAACTAGTCGACAAGCTCAGAGGCCTAGAAATGCCACCTGCTCGGAAACTGGTGTCATATGATGTCACAGCACTCTTCACCAGTGTCCCGGTGGATAAGGCACTGGAAGTCATCACAGAGAAACTACAAGACGATGACACCCTACCAGCCGCACGGAAATGACAATCTCACAGATAGTTGAGTTTCTCGACTTCAGCCTGAATACGACCTACTTCATATATGACGGGGCATACTACCAGCAAACACATGGTGCAGCTATGGGATCACCCATATCACCCCTAGTAGCTAATTGCTGCATGGAACAATTTGAGGAAGTAGCCATATCTACAGCAGCGTACCCCCCATCACTGTGGTTACGATACGTGGACGACACATTCACTGTACTTCACGAATACGACGTGGAAGAGTTCACTGAACACATAAACAACATTGATCCACACCTCAAATTTGCCACCGAACCTGATAATGATGGGAGACTTCCTTTCCTGGATCTATGCACCCATGTTATGGATGATGGATCCACGAAGATAACCATTTACCGGAAGCCGACGCACACGGACCAGTATCTCAACTTCAAGTCACTTCATCCTCTAACCCACATACGTTCAGTTGTACGCACCCTCACCAACAGGGCACAGCAGTATGTCACCACAAGTGAAGACAGGAAATCAGAACTGGCACACGTCCACAATGCCCTGAGAGCCAATGGATACCCAGAGTGGGCGCTTGCACCTCCACCATCCAGTGCAAAAAGACTACCTAACACGAACAACAACCCACGAAGACTTATGCTGGGACTACCATACGTGGCAGGATTATCAGAACAGCTTGGCCGGATTTATAAGTCACACAACGTACACATGTACCATAAGCCGGCGAACACACTCCGCTCGATGGTAATACAACCTAGACAAAACACCTAAAGAACACCAATGTGGAACCATCTACAACATCACGTGTGACATCGACAGTAGCCACACATACACAGGTGAAACCAAGAGAACACTCAGCCAGTGATTCAAAGAACACACAAACCTGAGTAAACCAACAGGAGTAGGAGATCATTGCCGGGCCACAGAACACTCAGTGTCCATGAAGAACACAAAAATACTGACCCGTGAATCCAACTGCACAAGAGCAAAGTAAAGGAGGCCATATACATTAAACAGAGAGCCCCTACCATGAACAGAGACCAGGGATACCATCTGCCTGCCATTTACAACCAAATTATCCCGCCGAAATCTGAGGCAACACACGTGACATCAGTACGTGAACAAGGTCCGTAGCTGACGGATCGAAACGTCGTACTCATCTTCGATATTAAGCTCCAAAGTAAGTTAAATTATACTACAATAATAATGTTATTGTTGCTGTATTTTAACGAATAAATACCAAACACGACCTTTGCTGTTTGACCCACTTTCGTATAGCTAACACAATGATCAACGTATTCAAGAAGATGGTATAAATCAACTCCATTTTAAATCATACAAACAAATGGCGTACGTTATGTGTTGAATTCAAGAAGGACCCAACGCCAGTAATTTGGCTCTGTTGAATTAACATCATCCATAGAGCACAGCACCAGTCCTCTAACTCAAACAGGGTTAGCAACAGTTTGCGCTATGATGAATGGGTTGCCAAATATTTGCTAAAAAAGAAGGAGAAATGAAAAAGTGGTAAAGAGCAAGAGAAAAGGCAGGTAAGCAGAAACAAAATATGTCAATGCAAAAGGGATGAAAGTAATGGCCGGAAAAAATATTTTGAAAATGCAGGCAAGAGGCTAATCTAAATGCTTACACTACATTACACAATAAATGACCATGGCATAAGTTAGGACATTTAGAAAGTGTGTTTAATTATAAAATGGCCCATCTCTGCCACTTAAGTGTTATTTTCGTGTTTTTATATGAAGTAGTATCGTAACCATATTATTTTCTGGGATACTGCTAATAATACTGTACACATAAACATATAACATATTGTAGACAAAACACATTCAGGAAAATAAATAGAAAATATGTCCTGCAAAATTATGTTCGATGGTATTGGGCCCTTCTTGAATTCAGACACGTGTGTGCGCGTGGCGTGTGTGCGCGTGCGCGTGAATACCTGTTTCACAGTGTGTGCCGCTATATCCGTCCTTACACCGACAAGTGTACTTCTGGAAACTGTCTTGGCAGGTGGCACCATTCTGGCATGGATTGCTTTCACACTGATCATCATCTGCACAAGGACAGTGCTTAAAATGTCAACACCACCATCGTCGCAACAAGCACAGTAAGCTTTGTAATGATGGTTGTATTAACATGTACAAAAAGGTATAAATTAGCACGATAATAATGTGTAATATATCTAATATAATGAAACTACATTTGATTGGTTGATAATAATCTGCAATGATAGTACCAAACATGACATTCAAGTATATGAAAATAAATTACCTCCGCGCATGGTGTCATGGGCCTCAGCAATATTTTGATGCGTGCTTAATAGTAAATATTCGCTAAATGACGTCCAAAATGTTACATCGTGGTTTATATATAAACAAAATATCTTCATATAAACAATATTTCTCTTTTGACTAATGGTACATGTTTTAAGATATTACCGTGTGTACGACGACTTTTTGAATAACGGGTTTGCTCGTTTGAACAATGAGTTGATTAGTATTCGTAAACAGACGCCTCAGAATATCATTCATACCTCCGTCGCATTGCTTGCCGTGGAATCCAGTTGCGCACAGACACTTATATGCGTTTACTTCGTCTCTACATGTTGCACCATTGGAGCACGGGTTGCTGGCACACTCGTCCACATCTGGTAAAATGTACACATTAAACCGCTCAGGATGGATGTCTGTCACATTCAACTGGCTTAATAACATTAACACCAATTCCGATGAGAAGGCAATGTGTACATGTTTTACACGATAAACATTGTTAGTACACACATACCAAACATGTGCCCACATATGACTTAACAATGACTTGTCGTGAGAAGGCCAAACCGAAATAATGAAGCCTGAGTTAGTACATATAGGAGTCTGGTATTTAATGCAGCAGTTCCTTATCAATACAAAAGCGAATACGTTAAGTTGACACTCGCCGAGAATGCACAATTAACTAAACTTGGTGAAACTAATAGCTAAATTTCAATAATATTAAATTAATATTTAATAAATAATCATATTAACCTAATCGATTATTAATTAATTAATTAATAATAACTAACAATAATATACTTGACTATTGTCATTTGTTCCTTTATAATGTTACCAAAAAGGACCTAACTTAAACGCCAACATATATATATATATATATATATATATATATATATATATAATTGTCTAGCAATCTCATTCTTTGCACAAATGCCCTTTATATCACACAACCTTTGAAAATATGTTGTACGGATTCATAAAGGTGTACACGTAATTAATGGAGTGGAACTGTTCTGCAAAAGAAATTATTACTATCCCAATATCTTGGATTTGCTCACGTAACTGGTTATTATGGCCAGCTTTTGTCTCTCCAAATAATATTTCAATTGGCAGTATCGTGTGATGCCTGTAAAGTACCAACAGCATATGTCACTTGCATGACGTTGGCATTGACAAGTTTGAATTTGTGTTACGTTCGATGTTATCAGCAGAACTGCTACAACGGCCACAATTTAGTGTCGTCAACTGTTTGCAAGTGGTGATGCAATGGTGATTTACCTAAACATGTGCCGTCTGTCCCACGGTAGAATCCCTTCGTACACGATTCGCAATTCTCCCGGGTGGCATCGCACGTATCACAGTTACCTTCGCCATTCTTACATGCTGAAGAAGACATAGTCATCATGATCAATATGCTACAGTTTGTACAATACTGTTACTACTGCTCTCTCGAAACTACGGCTACACCACCCGTAATAAATTTCGGAATTATTCAAAACGTTTACAGGTCTACACCAAGACGAACCTGGCATTGACAACTGCATACCGTCAAAAAAACAGTCACATTAAGGAAGCAAGAGTGACAGTTGACACGGATTCAAAGAGTAATCACCAGTTAGAGATTGACGATTTTTATGGAAGTCTCCAAAATGTCAAGTATATTTGACTCGGCCAATATGAAACTGAATTTTAGGTAGAATTTCACACACGGAAACTTATTCAGAATGCTGTGAAAATTATTACAGAAAACACCACTGGCTTTAAAGACAAGAACGTGATGATTCATCTTCAAAATGTACAACGTGTAACTTGTCTTGTATGTATATGGTTAGTTATATCAGGACCGAAAATCTATGTTGGTGTTATAGCCCCAAAAATTGGTTATGTCACTCTCTTCACACAATATATACCAATTTAAAAAATCCTTCCATTCTGTCTTGACGATTTATTTATAAAATATAAATTAGATTCCGTTTCCGTAACAGAAATATCCGAAACATGTCCAATTACCATAGCAATGTGTATCTTCGTGGAAGTACCCCTCCTTGCATTCCGAACATGTTGCAGCAGTCCCACCAGTGCAAGCGGTGCATTCAGAAGAACATGCTGAAAAAGTAAAGCAACATATTGCCAAATACCCAAGGTACACTGACGGTGGTCACTCCAACGATTATATCATGTCGTCGTGACTGTAAACATTGAGATATCCCAAATGATGTTTGAAATTTGCAGAAAAATTTTTTCAAGATTAGAAATAACAAAAAT